>SMDT01003301.1:600000-763694 GCA_005392925.1 Aquilaria sinensis
AAATGTATAGAACTGTAACAGCTAAATTCTCTTGCTTTTGGAGGATATCAGGCATATGTAGGCTTTCATAATCTTTTCTCCTCTGCAGTGCTTGTTATTGACATGTGTTTTCTGTTTAGTTCAAGTCAAGACTAGTAGCTCTAAAACATTTTGCTTTATTGGTTTATTCTAACAGTTGTGCTCTTTGTCCTGTGCCCGTAACCATTTGGCTGTTGATAGGCAGATTAATTACCTAATATAGATTGTTTCTGGAGTATTAAATGCATACAGTAAAAGATATGGCTGCAACCTATAGTTGTCTATGTGGAAACTGAAAAGCACGTACAGATTTTGTATGTGCTTCATCTACTTTATAGGGCACAGAAAAGTTCTAATTCTTCTTCTATTCGCAGGAGATCATGGTTCCAACATACGACACCTTCAGGTACAGTTTTGGGCTTGGTTGCAGCTAATGCTGCTGTTTTTATCTTATGGCGAGTTGTGGACGAGAAATTTATGATAAGAAACTTTATGGTGAGTCTTTTAGCTTATGCAATGCAATTAGATAATTTTCCAGGGTAGCCTTTTCGCCATTTCATATTTTGTAACTCTGAATTTTTTATGATCATGTTATCAACTAAACATTATGATGTTATTTCTCTGGTTCCCACGGGTTAACTTGCATATGCTATTAGAGTATGTGATGTGTACAGAGAATATATAGTTAATGCATTTAAAAAAAATATATAAATAGAAGGACTCATGGCCTAGGGCATTTGAAATTGAGTGGAATGAATGCATATGCTCCTCTCAGAATGCTTTGGTGTTCTATTCACTGCAATTCCTCTTTTCTTGACATCTCCTTTACCATTGTTTCTATGTGTGCAGATATCACTGGATAATTTGAAAAGTGGACATGTGCATACACTGATAACTTCTGCTTTCAGTCATATTGATCTCGAGCACATCGTTTCTAACATGATTGGTCTTTATTTCTTCGGGATAAATGTAAGAACTTTGTTGCAGTTACAGTTTGTTTTTCAAAACTATTTGTCAGCATTTGTGTTTCTTTTTGTTTAAATCCTCTTGCTCTGGATGAGTAATGCTTCAGTGAACTAGGGACTCAAAACTTGCTTGGTAAACAGTTGAAAGCTGTATGTTCTTTATTTTTTCCCTCAAATTGTGATGGTGATCATGGATGCTAAAAGAATATAGGTTATCAATTATCATGAAGATTGTTCATTTCTGTGTTACATTCATATTCATTTTAACTTCCAGAAAAGTGAAAAGTGTTTTTACTTTTAGATTGAATAAAAATCTGAAATCGAAAAGGAAATCATTATATTCTCATTGGTGTTAATAAAATATAAATCTACATCTTTAAACTTTTCTATTTTCTCTTTTCAGGTAGTTATGAATGTAGAAAATAGTAAAGTATCATCTTTCCAACTTGCACTAATACGGATGAAGTACTTGCCACTTCCTAAAAGCGCATTTACTTGTGCAATATAGTCTCAAGTCTTAACTATGACCCCTTAGCTGCAATGAGTCTCGGAAATATTTCTTTTTTCAGAAAGCATTCTTTATTTCCTTGAGATGCTTTGCTTCTTTTCCAATCAATAATACATATTTCTCTTATTTGTTTTGCCTTGTAACTGTTCTGTTCTACTATCCTTTGCCCCTTTCTCTTTATGCTTTTGCATGGTGCAGATTGCAAGGTCCTTTGGACCTGAGTCCCTGCTAAAGTTATATCTGGCAGGAGCAATTGGTGGTTCAATGTGTTATTTGCTGCACCAGGCATTTTTGGTGTTATCATCAAAGGTGCAGTAGTTCTGTCTGAATTTTCTTTGGTGTTTTTTAGAGCATGTATGGTATCATGTGGTAGTTCTGTTAGGTTTTCCTTTATTATTCTTAAGAGCATTCATGTTTTGCTCATTCTCAATCATTTATATCCACAGGGACCAGGAATGTGGACAAGAGACCCATCAAGGACTCCAGCATTGGTATGGACTTCCTGTCTAGCCTGTTCCATATGCTTTCATTCACAGCATATTAGGATTTATTGTCATCTTTGATGAGCCATTTATGTCCATGTTTTTCATAGACATGAGCCGATTTCTTGGAACTAATTGTGTGATTTTTATTCTTGCGAAGCGGTCAAGAAGTTGGAAAATGAAAACAAAGAAGTCTTTTGTTGGAAATGAGACTATTTCTGTTTGATTTGTTGTTTAGCTGGCAATGGTAATTTATGTCACTGGATAAGTTGGAAAAAATACAATGGAGGTTTCTGGTATATTTGATGCCTTTCATGCCCATTCTTTTCTCATATGTACTTATGATGGGTCACTTACTATCTTCCTTTGGACAATGGGTTCTAGGTGTGTCAGTTTCTCCTTGTGTGTTTGCACTCAGTTCTCATCATGAGAGTTGAAAACCTTTGAATGCAGTTTTCCTATTCCTTATCTTTATTTTGTCTGACCTAAGTTTTGATTTGTAGAAATGAATGCTCTCTAGCTTTGGCCTGATTTTTTGTTGGTCTGTCAGTGTGCATACTGAAGTCATCAGATAATGTTTCTACATCATCTGTTTGCCTGAATAGAACTAGATAAAGAAGCAATGGAAGGCAGTTATGCTTGACTGCTTGTTTGTGTTTCTCTTGTTAGGTGCTGATATTTGTGTAACAAGTATTGAGTTTTTCCTTGTAGGGTGCTAGTGGAGCTGTTAATGCTATTATGCTACTTGAGATATTCCTGAATCCAACAGCAACTCTCTATTTTGATTTTATTATACCAGTTCCTGCTATGTTACTGGTAAGCTTCCTTCTTGGCTATGTGACTGAAAAAGAATGAACTTCATGAATTCTTACCTGTTTTTTTTTTTACTTGGTCAACTTCTATAGGGAATCTTTTTAATTGGGAAGGATATACTGAGGATCACAGAGGTACGGATTTCATCTTTAAGAGGTTCATTTATTTAATTTTTTTTTAGTGAACAAAAAGGTGTGTGTTCAATGAGGCACTAATGTGGTGCACCCATTCACATCAATAATCATATACAGAAAAATCCAAAAGTTCTACAGATGAGGTTGGCTGAACTATTTCTCCTTGAGGTTTATACTTATTGCAGAACTTTGTGCTAGGTGTTGTGCGAGTTCTTTGGCTTAACTACATTATGTCTAAGCATAAATCTCCAGCATGATTTGTATTATCGTCAGAATGAATGACCAGTAGAGTAGTAAGAAAAGAGGGCACACTTGGAAAGACAATGAGAATTATTTGATGAAGGGTAAGTGGGGTGTGTGGGCATGAGAATGAAGCTATGAGGCTTAAGTGATCAAAGAGCAGTTATTAATGTAGCAAGCTTACTAGCTTAAGAATTTGAGCTTTCGTGATTGATTGAGCTAATTTGAAAGCTTTGAGATGTTGCCGATTTACATTTGTCAGGTTGTGTCATATGCATGTTTTGAAACTACTCTTGTGTTGTCTTCTTCTCGACTTCATTTAGGAGTGACGGACCAAGACTGCTCACTGGCTGCTATAAAGTCTTGCAGTTGTCTATGATTGTTTGTGATACTGATTTGTTTCTCATCTCTCAACTCTTAATTTGAAGATGTGAATCTCTTGAGATTGGGTATTATTCGATAATGAGTATGAAGGTGGTTTTCTGTATTGCAGGGAAACAGTCATATCTCAGGATCAGCTCACTTGGGTGGTGCTGTTGTTGCTGCTATGGCATGGGCTCAAATTAGGCGTGGACGCTTCTGAGCCCATACCAGATATGCTAACAGCTAATTCATTCCATCTCTTAACTACCTTAGCGGTTGCCTTCCATTGATGTGCTAGATCAGTTCTATTTGTTAGCTAAGAGAAATAAAATGGAAAAAAGAAAGAAAGAAAGAAGATGACAGTGGGAGAAACAAGACTGCAAGAGGGCCTTGACTTTTTCTAGTACATTCGCTTTGAATCCAAGCATAGCCTTTATTTTGTTTCATCTGATCTTATTTTTCAACTTTTCCTAGTACATTCATTTCGAAATGTAGTGGTTTCCGGCACCACAGGAGGCCTGGGTAGTGGTTAATTATTCGTTCATGTGAGTATGCCGGTTCAGGTTGGCTGAATCCTGAGTTGCGTCTCCTCAGTTGGAGTCAACGGAAATGGGCTTATTTATGTATCTTTCCCCAGCATGTTATTATTCATGACATTTTACTTGTTTATGGTCGGAGCGCCATTTGGGTGGATCTGCTGTCGTGGCTGCGGGTGAGCAAACAGGGGCGGCTCGTGGGTGAACAGCAGGCAGCGACGGAGCAAGGCCGGGCCGAGCAGGGCAGGGTTGTCACGAGATTAGGGGCCGTGCTCTGGGCGGGGGCTGCGCAGCGACGCATGCGTTGTCGACTTGCCGTTGAGGCAAAGACTGGTCGGCCGAGAAAAGAGGCACTCCAACATAATCTCCTTTAAAGACTTGTTACTGAAATTAAATTATTGAGTCTAAAAAAACTGTTCATTTTCAGTTTTGTTTTTTTTTTCCTCAATTCTCAAATCAATATTATTTCACTGTTAATATTTTATTTAATTAATAATTACTTAAATTATACTCCATTTGTCCTGCATTTTCTGCTCCGTTTCAATTTCACACACATATGAAGGAGAGCTACTGTTTTCCATTCCTTTCCAATATTGCCCTTCACCTGAATCTCCTTCTTTATTGCCTTTTCACTTCAGTTGTCCATCTCGACCTCTGATCTCCCCTGCCCTCGGATTGCCTCTCTACTTTGGTTGTCCATCTCTCGACCTCCAATCTCCCTTGCCCTCCGATAGCCTATCCATTTCGGTTGTCCATCTTAACCTTCAATCTCCTCTGCTCTCTAATTCCCCCTTCCCTCGACTAACCTCCCTCTGATTCCTCTTGCTCACTTGCCTATCTCCCTCTAGTTCCTTTGCCTTCGATTCCGCTATTCCTTACTTGCATCGACCGCCCTTCACCCAAATCAATCTCTCCTAGCTCGCCTCAAGGTCCTCAGACAAGGCCACTGACCTCGATCTCCTACTCAATCTTCTTCTTGATCTCCTACTTGATCACCCGTCCAAACCATCTCAATCATTAATTGAGCCACCCATGGCCCAAAATCATCATTATCATCAAAGCAAATTGTCTGAACAAATTGTTGGAGCTAAGCTCTGATTTTTGCTACATATGAATAGAAAGAAAAAAAATGCAAGAGAGAGAAACTAACTTTTGGCCTTTTCTCATGAGAGTTGAAGAAGAGTATTATGGTATTTTAGATGTAAAAAACTTACTCCCCCATCCCATATTGTTTGAAATAGTTGACTTTTTATCATAGTTTGACTTGAATTTATTTATATTATTGGTTGTTAGAAAAAAATTTTAAAAAATATATTTGGAAACTATAAGTTTTTATTTATCATTTATATAATTTTTTTATTTATATACTAAAAATTGGAAATAAAAATCATAGATTAATTGCTAAAAAGTGAATGTTTCAAAGAATATGGGACAGAGAGAGTACTAAATAACGAAATGGTGCAAAAAAATTTGGACGGCCCAAAATGAAAAATGATGCAGAGAACCTGGGATGGAAGGAGTATGTTTTTTAAAGTGATCAATTTTTATGACATTTTTTCCCTAGCGCAACTAAATAAAAGAAAATTATCAGTAAAAAATATTAATTATAAAAATAATGAAAATAATCAACCGGATGAGTATAGTTGTATGATGGCTAAAATATATAATTGGTCATTGAACTCAAGTAAAATGGATACATAGCCACTTGGATGCTAACTCTATACACATAATCTCTTGAACTCAATGAAACAAGATAGTTAAACCGTTCTGTCATCCATCGTTAGTCACATGTGACCATGTCACTTAATTCTGTAACGCGGTTCATCATTGCTGAATGTTTTGAGAGGTTTGGGACAAATGAAAATAAACTTGAAGTAGAATGATCTATTTAGATTTTAACAAAAAAGCATAAAAACTAGTTGAATATGAAAGAGCAGTTACGTCTCTAGTTGTTCATCAAATCAAGGCAGCGGGTCAATGGCTATAAGCTACAATGCCACCATGAGTTCGACTTATTGGATCAACAGGAACACCAATTTGGTTCTTAGGATGGTTAAGAATTGTCGCTGTGAGACCAAGTTCTTCATCTTCCCTTGGGGTGAAGCTAGCATTACCCTAGAGTATGTCATGGTTCACAGGGGGGCTACTCTGTTTTAGGTGCCTCTGTGTTTAGCCCTCTCGAAAGCAAAAAGCTAAAGGGGATTGAAGAGAGCTTGAAAGCCACAAAAATGGAGATTGTGAGGACCAAAGCCAAGAAGACTAGCTCCTATATGTGGAATGGAGAAGTTCATGGACTGCAGCAGTGAATTCGAGCATGAAGACTAGGTTTTGATTTTATGTTTCTTTTGTTGAAATCTAAATAGATCATTTTACTAGTTTATTGCCATTTAAGTCCTAAACATCTCAAAGGGTTCAGAAATTATGAGACTTGTTATAGAATTAAGTCACATGGTTACACGTTACTAGTGATGGATGACATAAGGGCTTAAGTGTCCAGTTTCACCGAGTTTAAGGGGTTTTGTGTACCGAGTTGGCATTCAAGGGGCTATGTGTCCGTTTTACTCGAGTTTGAGGGCCAATCATGGATTTTGGCTGTTGTGTGATGTGATGGTTCTGAAGTGCAAGACATAGCTAAGAAACAGTTGCTTAACTAATTATTATACTATGAACCTATGTCTAATTAGACATACTAATCCACCTTTAACTCTCTATATATAAGTTACTTCCATCAAAAGAAATTGACAAAATTACCCCTTACAAATATTCTCTTTCCCTTTAAAAATCCTACCCTCAATTCCCATCTGCTACAGTCACCTCTGCCACTGCCGCCGCTTTCGCTGCCAGATCTTCCGTCATTACTCGTATCTACATAAATGTCAAAGACAAAGCTGGAAAGTGCGTAAAGAAATTGGGAAAAATGTGTGAACATGTATGTATAAATATCTAAAACAATGTACAGATTATTTAACATGCAAACTATTTATTCTCTGCCAAAATATTACGTAAAAGTATCTGAAGTAATGATCAAATGTGTTTGCAAATAATATACAAAAATGTCTAATGCAGTATTTGAAAGTGTTTGAATTAGTTTACAAAAAAAATATTATTATCAGAAAATAAGAAGTATCCAAAATAATAAGGAAGTGTCTGATTGGATATAAAAAATGTTTAAAGAAATATTTAAAAGTATCTAAGCCAATATATAAACAATTTATTCTCTTTAAAAATAACTATTTAAAACAATAAAAAAATGTCTAAATAAATGTTTAAAAGTGTCTAAAGAAAAATTAAAAAATGACTGAAGTAATATACAAATAATTTGTTTCCTTTATAAATAAATGTATTCAAATATAATAAAAAAGAAATGTATGAAGTAATTAATTAAATTGTCTAGATAAATATGAAAAAATTTCTAATTCAAAATATAAAAGTGACTATAACAATATGTTAAAAAATGGTTACCTTTAAATTTAAAAGTGTTTGAAAAAATAAATTGAAATGTTTAAAAAATATGTAAAATTGTCTTAACTAATACTCCATCCTCCTTGTTTCTAGCCTTTCCCTTCACTCTTCCCATCTACTACACCACCAAACCGCCTCCAGCAGCCACCGTCCCACATCTATGTCTCACGCTGATCACCGATTTGTTGCCTCGTCTCATCGATTCAGCCTCCTCTGATTCCCTCGCTTGTATCCTTTCATCTCTTGCCTTTGATCTTCTTGGCTTGACGCCTACTTTCACCTCATCCATCTTCTAGCATCTCTTCAATTTAGTGTCGCGTTTCCTCAATTTGGCCTCACATCACCAATTTCATCCTTTGATCTCCTTGCCTCTCACCTCCAATCTCATCACATTGCCGATTTGGTATCTTCCTCATCTCGTCAATTCGACTTCCTTCGATGTTGTCGCCTTTCACCTCCGATCTCCTCACCAGTTCTCCGACAAGGCCGCACATGGCTAGAATTAGCTCGATCTATAAGCCAGAAGTCGTAGAGGTATGTCGAAGTCAATCTGTAGACCAGAATTAGGGGCAGTTCGTTTGCCTTTAAATGGATTTAATGAGGCCGCATTAACGCCAGGTGGCTGAGTTTTGTGTATGTCATGGGTATTGGGTTTTGAAATTTCCTAAATACCCCTATCATTAGCCAAAATTATACCCTCCTACCATCTTTATTACATCCGTCTACCTGACGTCCTCTGTCTTTTTCCTCATCTATGCCTTCGATTGGTACTGTGATCTTTTGACTCATTTCCTTCACCAGCAGAGCAACTCATGGCAATCAGAGGCCAGTCGGCCATCCCAGCCATATGAGAGAGCCATTCATCGTTTTGGCCATTAAAGAAACCCATTCATCATGTGACTGCTGCAGCCATCTGAGTGACCTGCATGTGACCTTTGTTAACAAACCCCTAAGCTGCGTTCGTCGTCCTCACCTCTCCAATTCCTCGGGTGATTACCGGATCGACACTCCATTTTTGTCGCAATTGACTCGACCTCGTCCTGTTCCTCATCTCCTCCATCAGTTCTCACCAAAGGTGTGTCGATCGCAAGCAAAAGACAAAAGAATGGTTACCGAATTTGAAGTCGATGCTTGCCGGCTGAGGACAAGATGTGAATAACTGGAAAGATAGGTCACTGTGAAGAGTTAGGAGGTGATTTGTGTCGAAATCGTTTGATTACATGTGAGGGAGGAAGAGAGGCATTTAATTGATGGCAATGACTTGTAAATAAAAAGAACATCAGCCCCAGTTTTATTGCTTTAATTTGACTTATTTTTCCCTAGACAAATAATGAGGGCTTATTAATGGACATAATGCGAAACGAACTGCCCCTTAATTTGCGACATGCTGAAAGTCGTAGAGGGAACAAGAACACGATCGTCAAAATGAGAATATGATTGCCAGAGTGAGATCACGAGGTTGCGGGAGTAAGGGTAAAAGATTGGCAACGAGGGCTGCGATTAGAGAAAACATTTGGGTTAGAAGGTAAAATTGTAAAAATACATCTATGTCCAATACATGTTGCCTAACGCTGGTCCGCAACCGCAGTTAGAGGTGGGAACCGGGTCGGACCGGCCCGGGACCGGCCGGTCCTGGGCCTGGGTTCTGAGGACCGGGCACGGACCGGTTGTAGGCGGGGCGGTCCCGAGCCGGTCCCAGGGCGGTCCGGGGCGCGGCGGGGCGGGTTTCATTTTTTTTTTTAATTAATATATATATATATATATATAAATAGAACAATTATTAATTATATAAGTCATAAATATTTTTAAGAAAAAACACCACCTCCGGTGTAAGTTTTATTAAGTTAAAAAGCCAAACGGCACTTACAAATAATCGGAACGTGCCTTACATTTTGAAATGGCAAAAACGTTCCGGAAATGATAAATAATAGAAACCTATGATCTGTGCTGAACAACATAATCAGATCAAATACAAACTACATGTATGATTGAAAAAAAAAAATTCAACTCTCGGTATCGGATATTACCTCATCATCCGAACTCTTTTGGTCTTGATGCCGGAGTGCTGCGAGGCCCCAATCTCGGTTGCACACGCATACTTCTACCGCATCGGGTGTCAATCTTGACCGTTTTTCTGTTATCACCCGTTTTCCGGCACTAAACGCTGCCTCAGATGAGACGGTCGATACTGGAACGGCAAGAATTTCTTGTGCGATTATCGACAAGATCGGAAATCTTGATCTCTTTTGTTTCCACCACTCCAAGATGTCGAGGTCGCTTGTCTCGAATGATGTGTTGAGATAGTCATCGACCTCAGCTAATCCCGATGTCATCGGTCGAGGTCGTTTGAGCATTTGGAGCGCCGGGTTGAATCTTGAGGAGATTGATCTCCTTGGAGGCTCAGTTTGAGGAGCTTCGGATCTTACCTTATCCGAATGCCGCTCACAATATAACTTGTATAAAGAATGCAAGTACTCGGAAGCAGAAGCAGACATAGCCAAAACATTTATATGAGACATTTCTAAATAAGTATGAAAAATTCCTTCAAGCAGTGTTGTTGTGCCCGTTAATTTTACATACGGGTCAAGTAAAGAAGCGACTAAAAAGATAGGTGGAATGTTTGAGAAATATTGAAGCCACTTAGCCCGCATGGCTTCGACAGTCGGTTTTAACAACTCATCATTTTTAAACTGATGTAAAGCATATGTGATGTTCACTAAATGAAACAAAACTTGATGACTTGTTGGGTAGTAAACACCAGAGAAAAATTCAGTTGCCTCGTAAAAAAACTTAAGCAATTCACCGGTTTTGGAACATTTCTCCCAAATTTCAGTCGTAAGAAATTCAGAACCCATTTTTAAATTCATGAAATGTGACAACAAATTTGCATACGGTAATGCATCTTGCAACATAAAAAATGTGGAGTTCCAGCGGGTTGGGCAATCCAATTTAAACCGTTTCCAAGAAAATGGTTTTTGATTTTCAATACAAAAGCTTTTAAATTCACGAAAAATAGCAGGTCTGGACATCAAATATTTTAATGAGTTTCGAATAGGCAAAATCTCATTTTGGAGAACTTCTAAACCCTTTTGCACACAAATGTTCAAAATATGGCACATGCATCTAACGTGAAAAAATGCACCGTTGAGCGGTGGTTTTAAGTTTTGACTCAAAAGGCGAGCGGCAACATCATTATTTGAAGCATTATCAAATGAAATGCACAGAACTTTATCAGTACAAAAATAATCACGTAAAGTTTCTAAGATACAATTAAATATTTGAAAACCAGTATGATCTGTTTCAATAACCTTAAATGACAAAATTCATTTTTGCATTATCCAATCAGAATCAATCCAATGAGAAGTAACACAATAGAATGATTGACCTATAGGTGATGTCCACATATCAGAAGTAAATGCCACACAATGATCAAGAGCAGAAAAATATGCTTGCAAATTTGATTTTCCGGCTTCAAATTGTCTAAAGCTTTCTTTCCTAGCAGTTTTCCTAGATACTTTTCTAAATGCAGGATTTAATTGTGATTTTATCCAAGATTCTAGGTGGACATCTTCAGCTTGTGAAAAAGGTTTTTCGGTAAGCATCATCCAATTTACCATACCTTCTCTACAAGATTGTTGGTTAAAACGAAATATACCTGGTCCGCCGGCGCCGGTTGTAGACCCAAGTTGTGTTTGTCCTCCAGAACTAGTCCCGGTACTAGGGAGGACGTTAGCATGTTGATTTTCAATATGCCGCTTCAGCGTTCCAGTGCCGGAATTCTTTCTATGCACCAATTTTTTCCCGCAATGTTTGCATTTTCCGTACCTCGACTCCCCTTCGTTTATGAGCTCATAATGCTCCCAAACCCAAGCAGTTAGTCTCGTGGATTTACCTTGTGCTTGAGTTTCCTCCACGCCGGGTTCATGACTTGTAGGCGTCGGTTCTGTTGACGGATTCCCGGACGCCATCGCATCCAACTCTTCCACTTCATCATCGGATAATTGATCGTCGAGACCCAAATCGTAATTCGTCATATCGATTCCGGCATCATCGTCGTGAAACTCTTGAATTGAAATGCCTTTATCGGCGGGCCGAGATCGGCGACGGAACAAGGCTCGGAGGCCGGTGTTGCGGGAAGATGAACTATCTGTTGACTTGCCCTTTCCTTTTGAAGCCATGCCTCACGTACTAATAGTAGTGATTAATGCAAAATCAAGAGAGGATTATGAAGATATTAGGGAGAGATTAGTAAGAAATTTGGAAGAAATTAAGAAAATAAGGAGAATGGTTGAGAGAATATAGTAGATGAAGAAGAGAGGTTGAGTGATTGTGTGAGGATTGAGTGAAAATGGCATTGGTATTTATAGGGGGAGGGGAAAAATTAGTTTGACCAAAAAGTCCTTGAAATTTAGTTGTTGGGAGGGGCAAAAATGAAATTTTGGGGGCTGAAATGGAGCAGAAAACCGTTGGAGGGCCTGCTGTGTAATTAGCCCTTTTTTTAAAAAAAAATTTCTGCAGGTTTACGTTGCGCAGAGCCGTTGCGCGCGGGTCGGCGGGGCGGGGCGGTCCGGTCCGGCGGTCCAGGGCGGTCCGGTCTGGCGGGTTGGTCTGGTCCGGGCCGGTCTTTTTTGCGTCCCCCTCCTCCTATTGGGCCCACACAAAATTGCGGGCCTCTTGCGGGGCGGGGCAGGGCGGGTTTGACTGCGGGGCGGTCTCGGTTCGGTCCGGGCCAACCCGGCCCACGTCCCACCTCTACTAGTCCCGGTACTAGGGAGGACGTTAGCATGTTGATTTTCAATATGCCTCTTCAGCGTTCCAGTGCCGGAATTCTTTCTATGCACAAAATTTTTCCCGCAATGTTTGCATTTTCCGTACCTCGACTCCCCTTCGTTTATGAGCTCATAATGCTCCCAAACCCAAGCAGTTAGTCTCGTGGATTTACCTTGTGCTTGAGTTCCCTCCACGCCGGGTGCATGACTTGTAGGCGTCGGTTCTGTTGACGGATTCCCATACGCCATCGCATCCAACTCTTCCACTTCATCATCGGATAATTGATCGTCGAGACCCAAATCGTAATTCGTCATATCGATTCCGGCATCATCGTCGTGAAACTCTTGAATTGAAATGCCTTTATCGGCGGGCCGAGATCGGCGACGGAACAAGGCTCGGAGGCCGGTGTTGCGGGAAGATGAACTATCTGTTGACTTGCCCTTTCCTTTTGAAGCCATGACTCACGTACTAATAGTAGTGATTAATGCAAAATCAAGAGAGGATTATGAAGATATTAGGGAGAGATTAGTAAGAAATTTGGAAGAGATTAAGAAAATAAGGAGAATGGTTGAGAGAATATAGTAGATGAAGAAGAGAGGTTGAGTGATTGTGTGAGGATTGAGTGAAAATGGCATTGGTATTTATAGGGGGAGGGGAAAAATTAGTTTGACCAAAAAGTCCTTGAAATTTAGTTGTTGGGAGGGGCAAAAATGAAATTTTGGGGGCTGAAATGGAGCAGAAAAGCTGTTGGAGGGCCTGCTGTGTAATTAGCCCTTTTTTAAAAAAAAGTTTCGCAGGTTTAACGTTATACAGCAGGGAGCCGTTGCGGCGGGTCGGCGGGGCGGGGCGGTCCGGTCTGCGGTCGGCGGTCCGGTTCGTCGGTCCGGGCTGGCGGGTTCGTCTGGTCCGGGCCGGTCTTTTTTGCGTCCCCCTCCTCCTATTGGGCCCATATTCGGCCCATAAAATTGCGAGCCTCTTGCGGGGCGGGGCGGGGCGGGTTTGACTACGGGGCGGTCCGGTTCGGTCCGGGCCAACCCGGCCCACGTCCCACCTCAAACCGCAGCCTCGTTGAAGTAGAAATTGACACGTGTAATTCAGCAGTACCTTTTAGCGCCCATGTAAGCCCATCAGATAATCCAAATAAAAAGCATTTCTTTTATGTTTTGGCCCCACATTCATATTTTTTATTTATGTTTATTTTGCTATTTCTCTAGCTCACATAAAAACCCAAAAAGAAAAACCTATATTTGTTTCGCTCCCTCCTTCCCTTCCCCCCTCCTCTCTGTCTCTCTCTCTCTCTCCATATCCGATTCCACTTCCTCCCTCAAAAAGTTCTTCACTTTCCTGCAGTTTCTCCGCCACTGAGAATTTTCCCAGAAATGTGGTGGGAGAGAGTCCAGCACCACGCCCAGCAACCGATAGCTCATTACCATCAGGAACCGGGCTATTGCGGGCCGGGAAAGAGATGGGGCCACACCTGCAACGCAGTTAAAGGAGGCAAACTTCTCTATGTCTTCGGCGGTTATGGCCAACATAATTGCCAGACCAACCAAGTACATGTATTCGACACTGGTGGGTCTTTCTGATTTTTCTTTTTATCTTCTCAAGATTCGTGGCTTCTTTGAGTTCTACCTTGTTCTTGACGTATGGTTCCCTCAGATTTGGGATTACAATCGTCGTTTCATTAATTGCAGTTTTTAGGTTGTTTCTTGGAACCTTGTTTGCGGATTTTTGATGTGTTTATTCTTTGAATTTTGGAGGTCGTTTTGTGGCATTATTGATGTGGATTAATAGACCATGTTTGGCATTTGGCATTTCCTTCTTGGGCAATAACATGCCCAACCCCTCATTTTCCTTTTCAAATTCATTCTTGTGGTTTTCCCATTCCTTCCAATTCCTTTTATTTTGTGGGCGTGTGTTGTCTCTTTCCCTGTTCCTCGTATGAGGTACTTGAGTTGTTGTTAACCTGTTGGCAGAAAAGCAGACATGGAGCCAGCCAGTTGTAAAAGGCACACCGCCAACTCCCAGAGATAGTCACAGTTGTACTGCTGTTGGTGATAACCTTTATGTTTTTGGGGGTACTGATGGCGCGAATCCTCTCAAGGATTTATTCATACTAGAAACTTGTGAGTATTTTCGAACTCCATATTTTGTGTTAGTTTATTGCGTAGCAATGACTACACCTATCTTATTATGTGGTTTTAACGTTAAATCATGTTCTACATGGTTTCTATAATCTAAATTCTTTCAACTCATGATTTCTTTTACCCCACTGTCAGTGTTACTCATGTTTGTATGACTCTGTTTGCTGTGTTAACTATAGCATCACATACATGGATATGTCCAACGGTTAGAGGGGAGGGGCCAGAGCCACGGGAGGGTCATAGTGCTGCTCTTGTTGGAAAAAGACTATTCATATTTGGTGGCTATGGAAAATCTCCTGATAACAATGAAGAAGTGTATTATAATGATCTTTATATACTCAATACAGGTCTGTATTGTTTAAGCATTCAGTTAAAGTTGTTCCTTGTATCTTTGTTTCATGCGTATTGCTCTTCTTGAATTTTAAAAGCAACTTTAGGTTGACATTGTTTTGTTGTTTAAAGAATTGGGGGTAAGATAGGTTATAGAATTGATTCCATTTTGTTTACCTATATTCTTTGCCATCTCTTGTAGAGACCTTTGTGTGGAAACATGCTACTACATCTGGAACCCCACCATCTGCACGTGATAGCCATTCTTGCTCATCATGGAAGAACAAGATAATTGTTATTGGTGGTGAAGATGCCCATGATTATTACTTGTCAGATGTCCATATCCTTGATGCAGGTTTCAAATTTTACTTTATTGTTATCTTCTGCTTCTTTGTGCCTATCCTTGTTTTTCACTACTCAAATGTTTTCATGGGCATGAATACTGGGTTTCCTTCACTTGCTTGTATATTTTAACTTATTTATCATTATGGAATTTGCCACTTAGCCTAGGGATACACCAGTGCTATTAGAGATATTGAGAACCATTAGTGAAAGGACTTTTGTAATTGATTATGGTTGAGAATGATTGGTGAGTGATTTTCTTTCCATATGATCGTTATAATGATTTGAGTGGTTATGGTTACTGCTTCATGAGAAATAAAAAATTGGCCTAGGTTTGTATTCAGTTGCTGGAATCATCAAGAAGTACAAAGATCAGTCCTTAATGATCTATCATTCTCTCCTCGACCCTTTCTGTTCTTGTTTCCTGACATGCATCAGCAAATACTTCCTCAGGGTAACCCCTTTTGTTGTCTCTTCATTTTGTTTAAGTCTTGAGTACATTAAAAGAAAAAAAAAAAAAGAAACCAAGATTGAAAAAAAGAAAAAAGAAATAGAATGAGCTCAAATTTGTTAAATAATTTGCTGTTGACCTATTAGACAGAATTAGGCATTGGCACTGTGGCAAAGTCTGACTACTTCACTAGGACATATTATTAGTGTTGGACTCACCAGCTGGTCCAGTCCTTTGGCAAACCCCCTGTGTTGCTACAGAATTCTCTTGTTATTTTTGCTGCCAGCTCATGCCACCACCACAAATGAAAAAAGAGAAATAATTCTGCAGATCCCATATAAGCAATTATGACCAAATCAAAGATCTAGTTGTGTTCAACAGAGATGAGATGCTATGGGATGGAGGAGACAATCATGCAATTGTCTAGAGATAAGAGCGTTTGATTAGCCGTTATGCCATTTAGGACATGGTGTCACTTAGAGGAAAAACCAAAATAAGTTTTTCGCAAATAATTGCCATTTCACATGTTAAAGGCTTTTGTTTTCAATTGATCAAATATTGTGATGTTGGATAACTCGGCCTCGTGGTCACTACTGATATTTCTTTGGCAAATGGGTAGCCAATTGTTCAAACACTTGAAGAGATAATGTTGACCCTATCAACACCAATCATTGGCTCCATTTATTATTGACAAACTTGTGTTTGTTTTCAAGCTCAAGTTGATTGTTTTGACACAAGCTTGAGTTTGACTGTTTGAGAGGGTATGCTAGAGATACTACGAGTGATGGGTGGAGGGAATTGTGATTGATTATAACGGAGAATGACTCTAGTGATTGAGAGTGATTGGTGGAGTAAATATACTGCTTATAACTACTCTGGAAATACGCTTTGTACTTAAAGTTTATTAAACTAGAAAGATGTACTTTAAATTGTCACCCCCACCTCTCCCTCTTCTCTTTATTTGGTAAGTTTAACTTTTCTTTTCCGTTTTTCTATCATATTTTGGCAGATACTCTCGTGTGGAAAGAGTTGAATACTACAGGCATGACGTTGACTCCTCGGGCTGGCCATTCGACTATTGCTCTTGGAAAAAATTTATTTGTCTTTGGGGGATTTACTGATGCACAAAATCTATATGATGATCTCTATATGCTTGATGCTGGTATGTCTCACAAAATTTGGTGAAATTGTCTCCTCTTGCTTAAAAATTTGTCTAATGTCTTGATCGCACTAATGTTGTTCTACAACAGCTCCCAGTTTTTTCATTTTATTTTACAACTTTCCTTTTATTTGAAACAATGTAAAATGGTAAAACGGGCAAATTTGCCACTAAATTTTATGGGGAGAGTAATTTTGCCACTAAACTTTTCCTGTGACCAAATTTTCCATTAACATTTTTGTCATGGGCAATTTTGCCATTGGCCATTTCTTAAACTAGTCACTAAAAGTTTTTTCCTTATCCCTTAGGTACCCAAGTCTTTCACAACACCCAAATGAGTCAAAACCTTGTGTCTAGCCACATATCTCCATTGTTGAACCTTCTTGTTTTCACCTTCCTCATTGTGACCGAGCAACTCTCCACCGCCACTGTCATCGATCTTTTATTCTAGAACTACAGCGCCTCTAGATTTAGTCCCAACTGCTTCTATTGGACCTTGTTTGATCAAGGTTTATTCTAGTGAGCGTTGCCGGGATATCTGGAAGGGTGGACATAATGCCGGTGGCGGAAAAGGTGGAGGGTGGTGAAGGGTACAAGGGGTTGCTAGAGTAAAAATGATGGTGAAAATGATAGAGTCAGAAACTTATGAGTCAGGGTTTTAGGTAAAGAAAATTTGGAATTGAAACTTGCATTTTCTCAATTTTTTACGTTTGCCACGTTAAGCAATTTTAATGGCAGGTGGCAGATTTGCTCATAACACAAAATATTGATAGCAAATTTGCACCTTTCGAAAAGATTACTCTTCCCCCTAAAATTTAGTGGCAAGTTTGCCCTTTTGGCCAATGTGAAATGACCCCTAGACTAATGTTACACATAACAGTGAGCTAGAAGGTTCTTTTTGCCACCTTCAGATGTAACTTTTGTAGTTAGTAATTTGTGGAAAAAGAAGGGAAAAATCTGTCAGAGAATGAGGAAACATGATGAATATCAGCCTTTCTTGTTCATGCATGCTATCTGCTGTTATTTTTCCAGATACAGGTCTATGGACTAGGTTGACGGCCACAGGTGAAGGGCCTTCTGCTAGATTTTCTGTTGCTGGCGATTCTTTGGACCCAGTGAAAAGTGGAACTCTTGTACTTATAGGTGGTTGCAACAAGAGCCTTGAAGCACTGGATGACATGTATTACTTACACACAGGTAATCCAAGCCTCCAATTAGCTGGAATGATATCTATCAGTTCTTGGATACTAATCTGAAATGTTCACCGCTCTCTGCTTGTGCTGCTGATCAAGCATTTTGGAGCTCTTTTTCAGTCATTGTTTTGTGTTCTAAAGAATGGTTTGTTGATGACATCTTATCTCAGGGCTTATAGTAAGGGAAGAAATGAAGGTAGAGAAGTTATCCCTCAAAAAGCAATTGAAGCTAAAGTGTCAAGAGCAAAATCTCAATAACCCAACCAATGATAAAGCTCTCATAAGAGTTGAAATGACTGGTGATGTCTACCAACCTGTGCCTTTGTCAAGTTATGGACAACCAAGTATGGGCTTTTCTACCTGATTTCCAGTTTAATTCTTTTGTTTATTCGGCATAGATGCCAAATTTTCATCAGTAACTGTTCTAGCGGGGGGAACAATTACTAGGTGTTCATTTTCTTTTTCCGTGGCTTATGGTGTATGCATTACAAATGATTTGCTGGATACCATTTATGAAAATTTAGTTATCTACATTAAGCTATGAGTGGATGATCTAACCCTGTTATATCTGAGAAAACAGAAGAATGTGTCTTAAAGTGTAAGGCTTATTCTGTAGGGAGTCTGCAGAGCACTTAGTTGAGCCTTTTGAGGACAAGAACAAACATATCAAATTCAAAAATTCCAATTGCAACTATCAAGGTGGAATTGATTTTTGTTTCCTTTGCTACTTGCCAATTGCTTAACAATATTTTCGTAAAAGCATTAACTGCCTTGAGGTTTGTTTCTCTAATGTTCGAATTCCAAACTGTACTTTGTTGGTTTGTTTTGCCATAAAGTTAATCAAAACTTTATGTATTTGAAGGGTAGTGTGATTTTTTTTTTTTTAATTCTGTTTATTGTATTCTTTTTCAGAGCCTATCCACTTGATTATTGTGGCCCCCTCCAAACCCGAAATTCAGTGATAACATTTTTGTACTAAAATAAGACCAGGTCACTTAATGATGTTTGTTTTCATAGAATTATTTATCGTTAATGGTTTATAGTTTGTGCTACCTACTATTTGGACATGTTGAGGAAAGTGCTGCTTGATGAACAAACTCACAGAAGTACTAATTTTAATTTATTTGACTTCTTAAATTTGGTGGTATCATCGTAAAGAAATGGAGTGTTGATGGAATAGCGGGACTAATGAAGTCTTGAATATGTTGATAGTCCCCGACAATTTGGTAGTTCGTCCTAAATGTTTTCCTCCAACATATTCAAGTCTGCCAAGAACTAAGCAGTTATTGCAATGATAATATCTGTGTTTCCAGAAGGATTTACCTCAGGACATTTAAAATTCATGCCATTTTTTTCGTTGCAGGAGATGGATTTACCTTGCATCAAGCTCAGGTTGAAGGGAAGAGAGTGTTTCAAGCTAAAGTCATGGAAAGCTTCCCAAATGGGTATGCTATTGAAACAATAATAGATGGAAAGCCTCTTCGTGGCATACTGTTTACAAACAAGTCAGGCTCTTCCCAAGCAGCAAATCATAACTCTAGTAGGTGAGGATATTGATTATTGCTATAATTGTACCGAAAGCATATCATTTCTAACAAAAATAAGGTTAATTGTTGTATTGGGGCAGTAATGGGGTGTGACTGCTTATAAAAGATTTACAGTTGTGATTTACAATTGTGAGTTGTATCCACATTTCAGGAAAAGGTCATCCGAGGAAAGCACTGGTACTTTATCAAATGGTGACTGCAAAAGCAATTCAAAATCCCCCAAGAGCCTCAATACAGGTTTGGTTGATAATGGACAAACTGATGGAATTCAGGAGGAGTCCACTTTACATGAGACAGTTATTGCATCTCCAAATTTGAAGAATTCAAGCCCCTCTAAAATTTCTACTGTGGAGGTACTGCCTTCTTTTCTTTGTTTCTTGGAGTGATGTTGTCACCCGTCAACACATTTTTCTGCTTTTATAAGAAATGAAAAGAGAAATTCTTTTGTTAAGAAATTAAGGCGTCAAAAGAATGCAGATATCTTAATTACAAGCTAAATGCTGTAAAAGTTAAACTGTCAACTTCAGAGAACATTGAGTCCCTATTAACCCGGAAAGTGACCATGTGTGACCATCTCTTCTTTAAATTACACTACAAGTTTCTTTGCCTTCAAATGCCCTTTTATTTTGTAATTATACTCCTGGCAAAGATTAGTGCTGAAAATGAGCTGAGTCGAGCCAGGTAGTAGGTTGATTGTATTTGGCTTGAAATATTTATCGAACTTGATATTTTTGTTCCTATTTGGATTAAAAAGAATATGAATATGCCGTGAACAAGATTTTAACTAATCAAGTTCAAGCTGT
Source organism: Aquilaria sinensis (assembly GCA_005392925.1). NCBI lineage: Eukaryota > Viridiplantae > Streptophyta > Magnoliopsida > Malvales > Thymelaeaceae > Aquilaria > Aquilaria sinensis. The sequence continues at coordinate 620,261 of SMDT01003301.1, forward strand.
TTGCTTAAATTAAGGAAAAAAGCTAAAATTGAGCCAATGCTGAGCCAAATAATAAGTAAATCAAGCGTGGTTTGAATTTCATATCAAACTTAAAATTTTCTTCATCCCTGTTAACGAGCCACAAATGAGCTCTAAACTGAGTCGAACTCGAGTCAATCTCGAGCTGTTCATTCAATTTTCACCAAAGATTCAGCCAATGCAATTTTTCATCTCACACTGCTGCCAACTACCCACGAAACAGCCAATATTGAAATAACTATTAATCGCACATTTTGGTTGCACCAATTCTCTTTTTTGACACTTGTGATTCAGTGAAGTCACATGAACGCTGGATATCAACAGCTAGCACTTCAACATGTGCATATCAAACTGCTCATACCTCCTTACTATCATCAGTTGGCAAAATTAATATGTTAATTGGCATGGTATAAGTTTTATGACTAATACTTGAACATGCACTTCATTTGTACTGTAGAACCCTGGAAGCCAAGAACCGAAGGTGGCTTCCTTGAATTTGAATGATGATAAGGCAGGTGATGGTGCTCTAGACTCTGGAACTGGGGTTCTGAATGGTAGCACATCTGCCTTAGATGGTCTCTCTGTCACTTTTTCTCCCAAGCAAGGTATGGAAAATCAACTTCTTGTTAGCATGTTCTTCTGCATGCATTTGCATCACATCATATCTCTGTAATCCCTGCTGGACCTATTTGGTTAACATTTTAGTCCTGCTGCATCTATCATTGAAGCCCACAATTGTGAGTTCGTGCTCTTTCCATTTCAGTATGTAGCTTCAGGATTGGAGCTTTGTAACTACTAGTTTCCTGTGTTCCACAGTTTCTTGTGGCGCTTCTAGTCCAAACAGAGGCAAAATTGAACTTCTTACAATAGATGCTAATATGTGTGGCTTTGGCTTTGTCGCCTGTGATTGCTTATATTTTATGTGTTTAACTTTATGAAGCATGCATTAACATTGAAATGGTTGCTTATTAATCAATCACAAAGTGCATGCATTAACATTGAAATGGTTGCTTAGTAATCAATCACAAAGTGTACATTATATTAAAAAATTTATTTTATTATTGTGTAATTACCTGATTTGTCCAACATACTGGCAGATGAGAAGGCGCCAAAATCATTTGAGCACAAGGGTCTACAAATATCAATGTGAATGTTGAACAGTCTTTGGCATGTGATGATCCATTTGTACATTTTTCACATGAAGGTTATCATAGAAAATTGCTTGCTAACTAGCATGGCCCGGTACCTCCTAACAAAATTCTTTCTGTTCCCTATGGCTAGCATGGGTTTTCCGTTTCTGGAACTGTTGATAAGCTGCAGTAGTAGTAGTTCAGAGTAGCATTTTCTAGGACAGGAAAAGTTGTATTTGGTTTCTGAGTCTGCTTGAAGCAGAGGTATGTTTTTTGCTTATACTGGATAGTGCTGCTTATGAGAAGCAGGTGATGGTTATGGGCAGAAAGGGCCAGCTTCCTTGCAGCAGGCAGCCAGACTCAGATGTGAGAAATGAAGTGACACTAGTTAACTAATTAGCCAAATATTTTGATGTACTTAACACTCTGCTTTAATTCCAGGATACATTTCTGCGCCATGACATTCTGGATATCGGCATATTGCTCTCTTTATCTCTCTTGGTTGTGATTTCTTGTTAGTTGGCAACTTTCTTCTCCAACAGAGTCTGAGATCAAATCTGTTTTTCTGTCCACAAGCTTTTAATACATTTTCTACGAGCATGAGCAAGTTGGGGAGAATATTTCAATGTATTTGTAGATATCTTGCTAATGTTATTCACTGTCAGCATGATCCTCTGAACTGAAGTGTGAAGCAGGTTGTTGGTATTGACTGATGACAGATGACCAATTTTGTTTGGTGTGAGGCCACCAACGAAGCAAAGCTTTAGCCCTATGCTTTTAGGAAGATCCCTTGTGATTCTGATTCCAGTTCACTTCTCTGTCTGTATGTAGCAAGCACTTGTTCCCAATCAGCCTTCCATGTGCCAAATCCCCTAGATTAGAGGGCAGCTGGGATCAAGGCTACCAAAAATTTAATAATCTGGGCCCAACACCCGGCTTCTAGAGCTGGGCCCTACAGACAGTTAAGAAAAAAGCCCATTCCTAGTCACGCAGCCAAACTTAAATAAGGTGAATGATCCCATGGATTTGATTGGCAAACTTGCCTGATTTTCTTGTGATTAGGATTCTAAAAAACGGCTTCACGTATTGGCCAGCCCGAGGTCAATAGGATCTGTGCATGTGCTAGGGGTGTGGTTAGATTCATATGACCTGGAAATACAATTGGAATGACTTGGCTCTTGACAAATGATTTGACTGAATTTCGTTGTAGTACTTGTATTTTCTTATAAAACAATTGAGGGTTTTGCCTTTCAAATGGTTGCTGCCATAAGCTAAACTGACCCCCTCTCTTTATGAAGAGTCGAATGCATGTGCGAGTGAATAGTTCAAGTACAATGATTTGTGTCCTCCGCATATATTATATTACTGAAAATTAGATATTATAGTGTAGAAGGTAATCCCTTCAACTCTTATTTTCTCTTAAAACTTCTATTCCTAATTTTTTTTTTCATTTTTATAGAACCCTAACAACCATTTATTCTTATCTCAACTGTTCATCCATATGTATCGGCCGATTATGCCAATCATGCCCGCCAAGAGAAAAAATGATTAGATGGGTAATTTAAAAGTCACACATGAGACTGAAAAGACAGAAACATGGCGTGGTATGGTCATTGTTAATTCACTTGGGCAACACCCCCTGAATAAAAAACGAGTCAATTTGCTATCTAACTCATTCACAAGCTGCTACAAAGGGAAACATACTCCAAATATGTGTCAAAAAGCTCCCACCATGTAATGTAGTAGCTACCCTACCATACCAATATGTGAATATTAACTCACCACTCATGAGATGTATTCTGCCAAGATTATTGAATGGTTAAATAATACTCTATTACTATTTTATTATTTACAATAATTTATATTAATGTAAATATGTTCAGGTTAAATTTTAATAAAAAAAGATAAAATGATCCATTAATGCGAAACGGAAAGAGTAATAAGTATGTGCAAACTCCGGATCCCACCCTTGTGGCCTTTCTGATCTTGTAATGATTTTGGTGGAGATGATTTCTTGAAAAGTAGGGCACACACATATATATCTTATATAGAATGACTGCTTCCTTTGGAAGGTTTAGTTGTTGTTGCCTTGTAAGCTTGAGGCATCCGCACATGAAATTTCCTCCACTTTTTGCAGCAGTCTTCTTCACCAAAATCATCTCCACAATATTATATATTTCAAAAATTTGTTTTTGTACATGAACTGCCTAGTAGGTATAGTTTGATTTTTTGGTGCACGAAAATATTTTTATTTAAACTCAGTACATAAATTTTAAAAATAATTTTTTTTCTTTTTAATCTGTATTAAAACTCTCATTACGTAAAACCCCAAAGAAATCTTTTCTTTCTTTAGTTATCATATAAACTCTTACTATACATAATCTAAAAATTATTTGTTTTTAATTTAGTTTCAAATGCAAAAATAAAACAAACATCATAAACAATACATATTTTAATCTTCGTACAAAAAAAAAAATGTACATCGTTTATGGGGCTTTGAAGTTTTAAACAAACGAGATTAATCTTTCTTTTCTTTCTTTTCTTTTCTTCTTTTCCAATGGCCTTCTTGGGTTACCAAGAAAAAATGGAGACAATATCGAGTACAAACTGATTGATGGGCAGCCATATATGTGCCACGGAAGAACAATTACAAACCATTTCATAATAAAAATGAACTTATGCAATGTCAACTAGTTAGTAGTGAATTTAAGTTTCATAAGTTAGTTTTTGCGCATAATTTTGCTTAAAAAATTCTATCACGTCACCATGTAGGACGTATTTTAATAAGCCATGTGGAGTAGTTAATGCTACTAGCCAGCTAATTAAATCTTGTTTTACTTTGGAGGTTTCGTTTTCTATAGTCGAAAGTGTCCTGAATTGACATATGTGTGAACCAAAATTCGGGTCTTGGAGAAATTATATCATAACATCCGAACTGCTTCGCTATATATTTGTGTGTTTTGTGCCATTTACTTGGTTAGATTATTCTTGAAGAATAGCTATTTGGTATACTCACTATATAATACCACACTCATATTTTCGTGATATTTATAAAACTATCATCACATCTTAAACAATACATTTATTTAAAGGGAACAATATTTCATTGAACAACTTATTTACCAGTAAGAAACAATATTTCTTACTGAATCAAACAATATCTTTGACAAGCCACAGTAAAATCCATCTTAAAAGGTGTCCTAGTCACCCTTATTGCCATGGAAACTACTGCCCAAGGTGGGAGGAGGAGAGAGAGGAAAATGAAGTAAATTGAGAATAAAAAATGCAACAAGAAAGAAGATAATAGGAGTTAAATTATACAATTTTTTTTAGAATGATTATTGTGTTGTTTTGTAATATGTTATTCATTTCTAAGATGTTTTGTTCATAAATAATGTTCTGTTCAGTAAAAAGTGTTATTTTATGCATATAAATTTGATGTTTGTAATATGATATTCATTTAATAAATAATGTTATTCCGTTCAATAAGAAATGATGTTTCATTCATACAAAAGTGTTGTTCTGTAATATGTTGTTTATTTTGTAATATATGTTGTTCATAAATAATGTTGTTCCATTTAGTAGAATTGTTGTTCCATTTATACAAATATATTGTTCATTTGGTAAATATGTGTTTTCACTAATAGTGTTGTTTCATTTAGTAAGAAGTGATGTTTCATTCATACCCTTGTATTGTTCTGTAATATGATGTAATATATTGTTTTGTTTAGTAAGAAGTGTTGTTCATTTTCGTAGGATGTCTTATACAAGCGTGATGATATTTTTGTAAATAATGTGAAAATATGGTGTATGTAAATAATGTAAATATTCTTCGTAAATAATTTTGCTTGATTCAGATAAATGTGTTGTTCTATAGTATGCTATTCATTTTGTAAGATGTGCTGTTCATAAATAATGTTGTTTTATTTAATAAGAAATGTTATTCCATTCTTATAAATGTAATGTTTTGCAATATGTTGTTCATTTTATGAGAAATACTATTCATAAATAATGTTGTTTGATTTAATAAAAAATATTTTATTGCACTTGTAAAAAATTCTGAGTAATAAAAAACTATCAATTTATACTATACATGATATTACCAAATTCGATTTTTTAACATCCCGGATTCAACTTAATTTAAAAGATATCATAAAATGGTAATAACAGGATAGATGGATACAAGGAAAAAGTACAAAAAAAGTGACTAAACTTGTGGCGCTGGACACATTTGGTTACCAATCTTTTAAGTGGTGCCAAACTCATCATTAAGGGGAAAAAATGTGTGCCAAATCTAGTATCAATGTTTTGATATGCTACCAATAACGTGACCAATGTAACTTATGGTGTAAAATTTCCGTCAAATGGTAGAATATTCCGTAATGAGATAATTAGGTGGCAATTAGAGGATGATTGCATGACAATATGACATGCCAAATAGCCAAAATGCAAACTCACGTGGCAATTGGGGTTTTTGGGGATTAAATTCAATTAGGGAAGATGGGTTGTAAGATTTAAGCGATTTCAAATTGGTACGAGAACCAAATTTGGGATTTTGTTGCAATTAAAGGTGTTAAGAGGAATTGAAGTGGGGATTGGGATGAGTTCGTCGTCCACTTCGGATGCATCATAAATTTTTTTGTCTGCTGTTGGAGATGTAGAAGGAACGAATATCCTCTATCAATATGGATTGAGAGTTGTTTGGAAGACATCTTGGACGTATAGGAATTCTGGGCGATGTTTCATATTATGCCCTAATCATTGTGTAAGTGATAGTTTAAGTGTTTATTGCTATGTCAGTGTTTGATACGTTGATTTTATTTTAACGTATCTGTTGCTGGTTATGGAATGTCACAGATGGTGAGTACGTGCAAGTTCTGGCAGTGGGTAGATGGTGAATTCCTAAATGAAACCAATAAGATGATGAATGCTTTGCGTAATGAAAAGATAACTCTTGTATTCCTTCATTGAACCATTTCTAAAAAGGTTGCTGTTCTTAAAGACATGTTGGAAGAAGAGAAACAAGGCTGTATGAAAATAAAGGAAGAAAATGTTATTCTCTCATAAATGAATAAGAAGTTGGAGGAAGAGAAGACTGAACTAGAGGTGAAGATGATGAAGCTGGAGCAAGAAATGGTTGAGATGGACAGGACTGTGTCTAAAAGAGTTCTTATATCTGTTGTTGTGATTGTAGCATTGGTATCATGGATTACAATCAGTTGTTGTAAGATTTAGGTGTAGAAAATCCTAGTTTAATGTCAGATTTTGTATGTTTGGGAAAAGTGTAGTAGTTGTTTGGCTGTGATAGTGTCCATGATTGCTTTTGAATGTATTTTGTTGTGAAAGCAAAACAAGCTTGATCAATGCAATGTAGGTTCGTATGTATAGTGCCTGAATTCTGGTTTAGTCATCTTCATTGACATTCAGTGCTTATTTATGCACATTTGACAGAAAAGGATCACAAAACATAAAAATTGGGCATATGAACGCAAATTCTTTAAGATGTTGCCTTTGTCTAATTACAAAATATTGCCTTGAGGCATAAGTATTCTGTAGAAAAGTTCCTATTCACTAAAGTTTTGGTGTAGTTAAGTACCAAGTCTGCACAAAACTTCCAAAGTTGTACAAAAATATCAATTCTAGAAAAAAGTACAAAATGTGCACAAAAGTTCCAAAGCTGCCTATGTCAAAATAACAAAAACCCCATCAGAACTATTAACTTTCTAGTAAAAAATGTAGCTGTGTCTCTACAACTGACTCAAGGAACCAGTTACTTTGCTCCCACGCCTCCCATCACTTAAGATTCTCTGGCCTTGTCTTCTACGTTAAGGCTACAAATAGAAAACATACACTAATAAAGGATGGATTGTGGTATTTTTATTGAACACTAACTAAGGAGAATGAAAGACAACCAGAATATATACATTATAGATTGTAAAGCCAACATCAACATTAGTTAAGATACCTAAGCCTTCTATTTTTGTTTTGTGTTCATGACTGTTTCCACCTTCAGTATGTGGCCCATGCCTTACTGCAAGTTTTTTTCTCTTCAGTGTAAGGTTTTGACTTCTGTTCAGTTGTTGGACCTGTAAAGCAATAAAGTTGTAGTCCAGTTAGTTTATATTATGGTACTAATTTTAACTTTACATATGAAACAAATGACTCATTAAACAATAACCTTAGTTGTCTGACTGCTTGAACTAGTTTTAGTGTTGTGAGTTGTTAAACCCTAATTTGCAAGTACATGGGATATGTGTATATAGGGTGAATAAGATATCATTCCCACGATGATTAATTTGTATTGTTTGTCAATTACCATTACCTTAAGACTCACTTTAGCTAAACAAGCAACAATGGATAATTTGCTCACTATAAAAAGAACTAAGTTTGCAACTTTACTTAAATCACTACTAAATAAGAACAACAAACACAATGTAAATTATGGGTTTTCTAGTGAATTAATGAAACACATGTCCTATGATTTTCACTATTTGACTGATTAGCTAGTAAATTAAGGCTAATGGTTTGGTTTTCCTACTTGTTGGTGAAGTTAACTAATTAATTATTTACTCTCCCAAGTGAATGGGTTATTCTCCCAAGCTTAAACTACAATGGATTCCTATCCAAATTACTAGTTCAAGAGAGGCAGTACAAGTTCAATTTACCTTTACCTAGTATCTTAGACTAGTTTCCCAACAAGCCCATGGTCACTACACTATTTTCCTAATTCTAATTTCTTTTAATCTTTTCCAAGAGTTTAAAAGAAATTTAAGGTGCAATTGACTGGGGCCCTTAATCAGCCAACACAACAAATGAGTTCAAAGAGAAGAGTAAACAAGCAAGGAAGGAAAATCAAAGACAAATAGCCATTAATCCAACCAACATAACCAATTCAAGTAGCTATAACCATAGAAAGTGTAAAGAGAACTATTCCATAATCAAACTAAACATAATCATGAAAATACACAAAACAACATCTATATCTAGCTACTAGGAAAAGGAAAGAAGGAACCAAAGTAGACTAAATGAACTTGACTCCTTAAGTCTTCAAGAAATCCTCAAGAGCTCCAAGTCTCCTCCAAGTAACTCTCCACAAATGCCTCTACAAGATGATGAACGTTTAGAGAAAAGATGAATAAGAAAACCTAGTTTTAAGATGAGAAGATGAAGATGAAGAATAAGTTCTTTTGTCAGGTTCCAAATTTTTCTACTCTTGGAGATGTCCTTTTCACCCACCCCACCCATTTGGATAGAAACCCTTGGCCAATAGTAAGGTTGGGCTCAAAATTGAGGTAGAGGACCATTTTCCCAGGTATAGGGGCTATTAGGCCTCAGGAGAGGGTTTTTTGGTGCCTAGTTCTCAGGAAAGGGTGTTTTAGCGCCTAGGCCTCTAGAGTGCAATTTTCAAGCAGCAAGTTCTTGAACTGTGGTGCCTAGGTCTTACAATTATAAATTCACTTTGATTTCTGCATGCCGGTTTTTCATTTCGTTCATCCCAATGCCATTCTAATGCTACAGTCTGTTTCTTCAACCTACAAAATGAAGGAACAAAGTAAGAATCAGCCGAAAAATGTTGGGTGGTGAAGTAGAACATGGCGGTCAAAGTTGACAAAAGTTGACAAAAGTTAACATGTTTGACCACAAAATTAACACCTATCATTTAGTTGGACATATGTTTTTATTATGACCTGGTTGTTTGCAAAGGCTATATACGATTTTCTGCCTAGTCCTTGGTAATTTTTCAATCTTTGTTGGTTCATTAATCTCTCTATTCCTTTTTATTGCTAGCCTACCAGGCATCTTCTTCACAATGGATGGGATAATTGGTATTAAGTTGAACCTCTCACACCCATTTGGACCATTTAAAAGATGCAATGGGTATTGGTAAACTGGTGTAAATTTCTACTTTTTGAACCATTTAGATAAATAATCATCTAGATTTTCACCCTTTGATAGGATACAACTCACTCCATGACAACATGGAATACCTAAGATATCCCAGCTTCCGCATGAGCTACTCATTGTATCTAGCTTTACTATAAATTTTGTAATTCCTATGCTAACTTTAAACCCATATTCACTATTCCATATAATATCCCAATAATGATGATCTTTCACTTGTTTCCCTAACTTTTCTAGCACTATTTTCCTATATCCTCCATTCTAACCTTGTGCTTCTCTTATTTTTTCCTCAAATCTATGCATTATGTATCTCCTTATGTACTCAAGCATTGAGTGGATGGGTTTATGTCTTGCTGTCAGAACTGCATCCACACCATTAAAAGCTTCATAAATATTATTCTAGTTAGAATCACAGTTGATATTCTGGCTGAAAAATGCCTTGCACCAGTGTTTAGGATCTAGCCTTAATATATCCTCCTTTACCCTGGGGGCATATTGATCAATAGCTTTTAGACAGTCTTGGAATATATCCTCCTTTACACTGGGGGCATATTGATCAATAGCTTTTAAACAGTCTTGGAATTGGTTAAGTGAAATGGTATTAGTTGCTGACCAGAACAGACCCTTGAACACATTGCTAGAATACTTCTAACCCAAGTTTACAGCAATGTGCCTCGCACACCTTCAATGTTCTGCATTAGGTGCAAGTGCCTCAATTGCTTGAATCAGTCTATGCATTAGGTTTTAGATATACATTAAAAACATCACCAAAATACAACCACCAAAATAGCACAAATAAAATACAATCTACAGTTGTAAAAATACATTTTTCTGATAAGATATAAATGACCATCCCAACCCATCCCTAATGCCTAGATTAACAAAAAGCTTCTGCAAGAACCAACTCCATGAATCTTTATTTTTTACCTTAACAATAGACCACGCAATTGGGAATATGTCATCATTGGCATCCTTACCAATTGTTATTAGCAACTTACCCTTCACCAACCTTTTTAAAAAACAATCATCGACTCCAATAAGTCTTCCATAACCTTTCAAAAAACTTATTTTGCAAGCATCCAAACATATATACATCCTCTTAAACACTGCATAGGACACATTTGAGTTGAAATCAAATCAAATTCAACAGTGCTCCCTAGATTTGGCTTCAATATCTCACTTACATAGTCTCTAAGTAGACTAAACTCATGCTTATAATTACCTTTCATATCATTTTTTACCTTTTCCCTTACCCTTTTGATTATTCTCACATTAATATTCAGCTTTAATTCATCCTTCACTTTCCCTTGAAAATGTTTAATCCTCATTGATGGTTCTTCTTTAAGTGTTCTGTGATATTTCTTCACCAGCCACTTTACACTCACAAGCCTTAGTTCATACTTTTGGGCACAATTATGTTCCAACCTCAAACTTTTAATCTGCATACACTTTATTGCCTTATTGTATGACATCCATATATGAAATGGGCAGTTTGGTGCACACCTAAGCTTAATTATTTCACCAACATTAACTTTCCACCAAATGCCTTTGTGATTTTGAACTGTATAATCAATTGCAGCACCTTTAAACTCCCGTGCATCATGAAAGCTCATGCCCAACTAAAACTGCACAAACCAACTGTCAGGAATGTATTTTGGGAACTTACCCTTCTTAAAAAAGCTTCTTACTTTCTGTCCTATCCTCAAAACTACTTTTTGTCCCATCCTTAGAATCATCTGAACCAGAACCTTCCCCCTCCCAAGATCATCAGTGTCTAAATAATCAGTACTATCTTTATCATCTCTTCCCTTCATTCCTTCAAGATCATCTTTATCCAACTCAATTTTACTATCTGAAACTTTTTCTGTTTCACCCTCTGGATGAAAGTCCTCATCATCTTCATCACTCTTAGATCTATTAAATAAAACCCACTCATTCTGTTCGAACTCACCCTTGTTTGACATCATTGCATCTAAAGGCACTGTATCCCGAACAATAATATCTTCCTCATCTTCTTGAGTCTTACATGTGACTTCACTTATCTTTACTCCATCACCATCAACATCTTTACCTTTCTCCCTATCCCTCACTTTTGCACTCTCATCCACTGCATCAACAGATTCATTCCCACCACCCTCATTATGTTCTACATACAAATGAATCTGACCTATGTTGTATAAAAGCTATAATGCTTTAACAGTTGATTCTTTATCACATATCAACTCTACATCATCATACTCTTTAAGAACTCTTCATGTTTTTTGAAAGAACACGGCTTTGACATTGTTAATACCTTTCCTTCTAATAAAATTTAGAAAACCAAGCCAATTTGAAAAGTAATAAGCCCCTACATAAATCTCTTCTCCTCCACCCTTATATTTGAATGGAAAGTAGCAAAATCTTCCACCAACATGAATATAGTATTTGAACAACATTGTCTCCCCATCTACTAACCTGCATTGATGATAAAAAAATGAGTTTAAAAACTAACAATACATTGATTGCATGATCAAGAGCTTTATCAGGTTTCCTATGTCAAACCATAAGCATAACATCGACCATGACACACTGAAAGATGACATATATGATTTAAGAACACAAAAACCCTATCAGACCAAAATAAAACCCTATCACAGATGCATTTTAAATCATCACATTCACACACAATATTTCCTTTAAATAGCTATATTTTTACATCTCTATCCATTGATAATCATCAATTTCATTTGCGCCAAATAATAGAGCACACTTCTTCCTCAGCACCAAGCTTACCTTACTGATTCTTTACCGCCTTTCCCCGTTTCAACTATTGCTGCTTCTCCGTAATTGATTCTAAACTAATAAACTAATTTTGAAGTTCTTCACGTAACAATATTCACTAACAAAAGAAAAATAGGGATTTTCCCTAACTCAACAAGTGTTTCAAACACCATAGACTCTTTGCCTTCTGCCTTTGGCAGGATGAGGAATGCCACCTCAATTGCCAATTCACCATTCTGCTACCACGTCATTAAGTCTAACAGTAAAATGATGAATTTGGGCCAAACTTAAAACATTCGTTATGAATTTAGAATCACTTAAAAGAAAGGTAACCAAATGTTTCCGGAACAAAAAGTATGATAACTTTTTTGGTATTTTATCCATGGATACAATAATAATTTTTCACTAAAATGCACCAATTATCCCTAAACTTTGATGAATCGGACGAGTTGGTCCATAAAGTGTGACTCATCATGACTTAATCTCCAAAGTTTGATGAATGTTGCAACTTAGTTATGAAAGTTCGATTGGCTACGCGCCTTAGTCCTTTCAGTAGGCATGCGTTATCATGTGCACTTAGCGCCATTAAGGAAGGAGGGGATGATGTGGATGACTACAAAGTAGGCATGCGTTATCAGTTCATCGGCGTCATCGAGGTGGGACTTGGAAAAGAAATCAGTGGCGAATAATTGTCGGTGGCTAGGGGTGAGCTTAGGTTGGGTAAACTGATACCCAACCCGAACTACCTTAATTGGGTTGGGTGAAAAGGGATTATGGTTCCTGGGTTGGTTCCACATATAGGAGAACTGACGGTTTTTTCTCCATATTCACTTGAATCACTTTACTTCCTAGACCGATTACTCTTAGGTCATTTTGCTTTCAATCTCTCTACTCTAGACTACTCTTTACGACATAATCCTCATGTTTTTTTTAATTTATGAGCCATACGAAACTAGAAATTCATGAAATCAATATATTTTATGTTTTTATACTAAAGAAGATAGTCTTAAAGGTTTAGCTTTCCATGTTGAATGTTATGTCAATATTGGAATTACTGAAGGAAAGTAAATTGATTGAGATGGAAAATAGTCCGCAAGCAACTTTTTTGAAACATTTTGGTAATAATATCATTTTAAACTCTTTTGAATGTATTTAAGCACATGTATTTAAATGTTAATTTAGTTATATATTATGTTGAATATTTTATAAAACTAGTTATGGATGCAATTTTATTGAATTTTAGTGTTGTTATAAGTATATGGTATAAACAAAAAAACTTGAGAACCAGAATCGAAAAACCCAGAGCCATAGTTATAGTTATATTCGGTTTTTAGTTTTTCGGGTTGGGTAAAAAAATTTTGGAACCGAGGCATTTTTGGGTTGGTTCTGTTCTCCCATAAAACTGAACCAACTTGAACCATGCTCAGCCCTAGTGGTGGTGATCAGTCTATCGGAGGCAATGAGTCAATTGGAGTCGATTGGAGACAATGAGTCAAGCAAAGGCGATGAGTTGATTAGAGGCGATTCGGAGTTGATTTAAAATTGATTGAAGATGATTGGAGTTGATTGGTGATGAAGAGACGATGAGTCGATTGAAGTTGATTGGAGTCAATTGGAGATGAAGAAATGATGAGTTGATTGGAATCGATTGGAGATGAAGAGACAAGACGGCAATGAACCGGAGTGGTTGAGAAAGCAAGCTTCACCGTGTAGCATCACTAGAACAGACGAGAGAAACTAGATGGGTTGATGTGGAAAAAAATGGGCTGATGTGGCATGATCAGCTCAGCACAGCTCTACACTTTCATCCAATATGGGCGAACTCGACTAATTTTGCAAAGTTAAGGGACTAACTTGCACTAAATCACTCTTTAGGGACCAACTCGCTCGATTCATCAAAGTTGAGGGACGATTGGCACCTTTTAGCCATAAATTTTTAATTATAACTATTCATGGCGTTGACATATAACACACAATTTTCATAAAATCGAACCTAATCTCTGAGTTTCTTTCAACACTTTTTTATGTCATTATTAGTGTCCGTTGTCATTATCTGTTTCCATCCGGACAACAGTATTCATGGCGGGCAATTAATTATCATTAAGCCTCATTATAATTCCCAAATCATATTCATAACCGAATCATTTTCACCAACTTTTTGTATGGTCCTATTTTACGCTAATTGCTAGCAGATTCCACAGGCAAATGCTCCTTAAATTTCACTTGCAATTTTTTTTAATAAAAAAGGCTGGTAAAATTTGCAGATGAGCTGGAAAGTAAAAAATAGAGCTCGTTTTTGTCATTAAAATGGTTCGGTGAGCAAAGGATAATTAAATAATGTCCCAAGCCCAGAGTTATTATATTTCTACCCTTTTTATTGCGTTTGAGTTGTTATTTGATGAGTCCGCGCTTGTTGCTCACTTGTACAAGTTGTTATAGTTTTCTTACATTAGAAAAAGAAATACTAACTAACGATTAATCTTGTACAACTTGGTACATTTAAAAGAAGCGAAGACCATTTTCTTCATTCTATTCCTCTTGTTTTATCTGTAATCTTAGTTGTCATTCAAACTTGTAGCCTAAGCAAAAACAAAATAAACATAAATCTCTTCACAATTTTTAGGGTAAAGTTGAGAATCTAATGGAATGGTACTTCAGACCAACAGTAGCTGACAAAAGGCCACTTGGTTGGACCATGCAAGAATGCCAAGAAAAAGGAATACTGGTATATACGGAGACGTAGACCTATACTGAAATATGAAGTGAAAACCAATATTTTACTTATTTTGACATTATTTTCCTTAAATATTAAATTTCCTTTATTTTTTTTATTTTTCTTTTCAAGTATACGTGCACAAATTCTTGCTCTATCCTGACAAATCACATGCAATGCAGACAGCTATCGACCCACCCGCATACTACTTTCACATGGACGTATGAGATAAGAGCCATGGACATCTGATCTGACCCACACATTTCCCTATCATGGTAGAAAACGAAAGGAAATGTATTTCTCTAAAAGAGAATTGAAAAGAAAAGAACAATTTTTTCTATTTTTTTCATTTTCATTTCTTTTTTCCATGACCAGATGGGTTCCCTGGAGTACATGGCAAAAACCGACCTCCCATCTGTTCTGCCTGTCTTTCCACTTGTTGTCTGGGGGGACATTTATTCATCTTTCCTTGGATCTGCAGAGACCGTTCACAGAATCTCTCTCTCTCTCTTTTTGTTTTTCTTGGGGCATTGTTTTTATTAGTTTCTTCCAGGCAAACAAGGAAATGTTACTACATCCAACTCCAAGGGACGCGTCTGTATGCATATTGTGAATCGAGATTTGGGTCCCCCATCTCTTTCTACTCTCATATGATTTTGGAGTGCAAGGCTTGTTTTGTTCTCTGCCCGTGAATCGATAAGGCCTTCCTGTGTATTGGGTCCAGCATACTCTTGTTCCATTGTACTTTTGCTGGGTTGTGGAATAAAGTTCTGAGATCTGGAGGATTTCGAGAAAGCTAATAAATGATGTATACGGTCGGAGGAAACTGAAAGCTCATAAAGCTGGAGTTTTTGTTTGAAAGCGACAATCTTTGTATGGTGGAAACTGTGGAAGCAAAAGTTCATTGGTTTTGAGCTGGATTAAGCAAGAAAATAACTGGATTTGCGACCAAATTGATGCCTTTGTTGATTTCAGAGGGAAAGATTTGAAATTTGTCACCCTCTATTTATGGAATGGCAGTTTCTCCGGCTGTTGAATTTGGGAGTGCTACAATCACTCTCCAGGTTCGTCCATAAGAGCTTAGGATGTGCCCTGAAGATCGCTTATTACTGAAAGAGAGAGAGCAGATTGAAAAAAAAACCAAAGCTTCAATTTTGACCATCGTTATTGGTTGAATTCTGGTTTTCCTAGTTGAAATTGAGTCCTAGATGAATATATAATCACCATTCTCAGTTGGTGGCTGTGGATTTCAATATTTTCCAAACTAAATTCATTTGAGACTGGCTGATATAAAGGTTATAGGAATTGCCGGGCTAAAAAGCTCAGATACGTGGGAGGAAGATGGCTGCAAAGCTTCTCCATTCTTTAGCTGATGACAACGCAGATTTGCAGAAGCAAATTGGATGCATGACTGGTATTTTTCACCTTTTGGATCGTAACCATATTCTCACCCCGAGGAGGCTCACCCAGAAGAGGCTTCCTTCCGGTAATCCCATAACCACATTAATTGATCTGCAGTGAAGTTAACTAGCTTATGAAACTTCTGTCATTGACTAAGTCGTTAAATTTCTGTTCTTACCTACCATGTTTACGATTGTTGATGGTCTCTGCTGTCATTAATCATGGATGGGCTAAACGACTGGCTGGATACTTGCAAGTACCTAAGGTTCATAATAAGTTGCCAGAATAGGCTAAGAACCAATTATGCATATTTTTGGATCTGTTCACTTTATCATATTGTTTTAGGTTTGATTTTTAGGTGTGGCAGTGTGGAATAAAAACGTTGCATATATGATATTACACATATTGGTCCATGTTCCAACTACATCATTTTTATTTCAACTGTTTTCTACCTGTTCATTGATGAATGCAGATAGAGGTTCTCCAATCGGTTGTCTTTAGTTTTGTTTCTTTGTGAATAGATGACAGATGGATCAGTTGTGACCAATATGATGTTCTTTACAAGTAACAATTGTCTTTTGATAGGAAAGAAATTCTGTAGGCACTAAGAAGGCACCTATCCAACTTATTAGTTTTTTGAACCTGATATCATTTCCTCCCATCTGCTCAAAGCCTTTGTGATACTTTAGGTCGCCAAGTGGTTCACTATGGATGGATCATATGTCTGTTCCCTCTTTTTTCCCTTTTCAATCTTGTGAGCTCCAGCCTTCCAATTTTTAGAATTTCTGATTCTTTCAGGCAATTCACATTTCAACAATCGCACCTTTGACACAGAGTTTAATGATTCATATCATCAGCAGGCAGCGGTAAGACCCCCCCCCCCCCCCTCCCCCCCTCTCTCTCTCTCTCTCTCTCATTTTGGATTGTCTTCTCTTCCTTCTTCTTTACTCTGTTTTCCTTATCTGCTGTCTGACCAGTCCCAGGAGATCATTTGTAGCACTACAGATCTTTGAGCCGAGTTTTAGCCTTAGGAATCACAATCCTTGATATTTCATAAATTGTCTCTTCTTGTGTTTTCAGATGGACCATTTCAGTCGTCATTATCTAAGTTTCATGCATTAGGGAACAACGAAGTATCATTTACCTCCACAAGCTATTCTGTAGTGTGTCTTGGTTCAGTCTGCATGCGGCATGCCTGCGATTTAGTTTTTTTAGTTAAACCTCTGAATCAATCTTAATTGTGGATCGTGCTTGCCGTAGAAGCATTTATGCTTGCCCTGTGAGTTACAACTATTGTCAAGATAGTTTGGTAGCGTTTAGTTGTAGAAAAATTTCCCATTTCTCTTTTTCAAATTTTCTTTGATGAAAGTTTGAGTGTATGGCATGTTTTAAGGATATGGAAAATTCTGTTTTCTAAGCTTTGGAAAATTCATGTGCTAAAATGGAAAACATCTAAAACAAAGTTTTCTATTTTATAACATGAGTTTTCTAAAATTTAGAAACAAGGTTTTCTACATTATTAAAACTACCTATGCACTCAAACTTCCATCAAAGAAAATTTGAAAAAGAAAAATAAGAAAAATTTTCACATCCAAACACCTTATTTGTTTTTTACAAGATTTGAAAAGGTGCAAAGTTTTGCTTCTCTTGTTTTCTTTCTGAGAACTTTGCTTATGAAGTTCTTATTGCAGAACATTAATTCAAGCAGGAATGTGAATGAGAAACATAGAATTTCCACAGAATCATCAAGGCACTCTTTTTCTTCATCTTGTTCGTCTTCTGTTTCATCATTGGAATACAACAAGATATCCCAGGAAGAAGCCTCTTCCTTTGACAGAATCATTTTTCCCAACAATCATGCAAAAGATGCAGTAATGAATGAATCGATTGTGTCTCCAAATTTAGGGAGGCAACACTTAGACCTGCGAGATGTAGTTAAAGACTCCATGTACCGAGAAGCAAGAGGAATATCAGTTAAAACTGCAATCAAAGATGAAGCAGGAGCACGTGCTAGTAAGCGTAAAGATTCCCCAAGCCCACTACAGCCTTCCATGGCAGCAGATGGATCGTATGGTGCTGTAGCCAGTGAAAAGAAAACTTTGCCTGCTGATCTTAGAGAATCTCTGAGAGTTCTTGAAAAGCTGAGGGAAGCACCATGGTACTATAACAATGAAGAATCTTATGAAGCAAATGGGTCATGGAATTTAAAGACAAGGGATGGCCGTCGGTTTTCCTATGATGGGAGAGAGATAAATTTTTTGTCATTTGAATCACGAGATACCTCTAAATCTACACAGAAGTTAAAAGACCTACCAAGGCTTTCTTTGGATAGTCGAGAAAGGTCAATGAGAGGTTCCAATGAGCTGTCTAAACATTTTCATGATAGCAGCAACTTTATCAGCAAAGATGCTAATCCACCACAAACAGTTGGAGCACGCCCTCCAAGCATTGTTGCTAAACTGATGGGCTTGGAGCCCTTTCCAGAGTCTTCCAAAGCTGGTAAAAGTCAGCCGAGTTCAACCAAAATCTACCAAGTTGATGATACTGAACTTTTGACAAGGTCGATAAGAGCAAATGATTCAAGGCAAATACGAACTGCCAACTTTGCAAGAAACTCACCTAAAGACCCAACATCACCGCGGTGGAAAAGTCATGATTTGGTCATGAAACCCATTTCGAATTCAAGGTTCCCAATTGAGCCAGCACCATGGAAACAGATGGAAGGAAGTCGAGGGTCTTACAAGCAGGGCTCCAAGCTTGTGAAAGTTCCAGGAAAGACACCTAGTTCTGTCCCTTCTGTTTATAGTGAAATTGAGAAGAGATTGAAAGATCTTGAGTTTAGACAATCAGGTAAGGATCTAAGAGCCCTAAAACAGATACTAGAAGCAATGCAAGCGAAGGGGCTCCTTGATACCAGGAGAGAAGAACAAGCTCCAGACATTGTGAATGAAAGAGAATTTCAGCCCAAACTTACCAAGAGGCAGACTAGGAAAGGCCCTCGGAGTCCCCCGCAGAAACATGTCCCTGGTCTCACAATGTCGGGTTCAGATCCTATTTCTTTTGAGTCACCAATAGTGATAATGAAGCCCGCCAAACTTGTTCAAAAATCTGGTATTCCTGCTTCATCAGTGATTCCAATAGACAGTCTTTCCAGTATTCAGAAGATTCAGAGTTGTGTAAATGCAGATAGTAGAAAAAGTTCAGTAGATAGTCGAGTAGCTACGGAGAATAGTCCCAAAAGCAGCCACACTGAATCTACTACTAGCACAAATGATAAGAGATTGAGTAAACAGAGCACCAGACATGCTCAGCCTTCATCAAAGCTTCCAAAGGAGGGCTCCAGAACTCCAGTCAAGAACTCTGGATCTGTGAGCCCAAGGCTGCAGCAGAAAAATCTTGAACTGGATAAGCGTTCCCGGCCACCTACACCTCCGTCTGATTCCAACAGACAAAGACGGCAATCCAGCAGGCATCAAGCAGAGTCAGGTTCACCTGGAGGTAGGCGTAGACCAAAATCCACGAACATGCAGGATGACCAACTGAGTCAAATAAGTAATGAGTCAAGAACTTCTAGTGTCCAAGGGGATGACATTTCTCCGCAACTAGAGAGCGATACTGTATTGGAATCGAAAATGGATATGGAAGTCAGCAGCAAGGAACTTTCTGTTGAAGTTGGTGGCAGTCAAAGTCCATCTGTTAAGGCTGCCAAGAATTTGGTCTCTGGCTTAATGCAGAATGTAGGTTATTTTCATCTTCACCAGTCAATCAGCTGTTATCTTCTGCTACTTATGGGTCTCTTGTTCTTTTTTTCCTTTTTCCTTTTCCTTTCAGAAACCAACACCAGGATTTGGTGAAGATGTCTCATCGACAGAACTTGCTGTTGTCGCGCCAGAACACCCTAGCCCTGTCTCTGTTCTTGACACTTCAGTATATAAAGATGATGCACCGTCTCCTGTAAAGCAACTACCACACTGCTCTGAAGGTAAACTTTAATTTTCATGAATTCTTCAATATAGAGAAAATTTGCTTGTTTTATATTGTAGACAAGGCTTCATCAGATGCAATGCATGCTCATAAAATTTCCTGCTTTCAAAATGAACTGATTACAAAAACCCTCGTTCCAAAGAACAAAATATCTAAATATTAATCAAAGTGATAATCATAATATTGGGAACTTCTTCTCATATCAATGTCACAAATTTTTCAAAAGAAACATTGTGATGACCAAGTGAATTCTGTGATTGGTGTCATTCCTCTTCTGTAAACCCAGAAAGTAAAAATGGCATTTAAGAATCAACAACAGAAAAGGAAAGGGAGAACCCCTGCTTTTCAGCATTAAGTTATTGATACTGCCATATTTGTGATGAAGCATAATGTTTTCTCTGGGAGAAAAAAGAAAAGAAGTGATGGAGATGCACACGTTAGGGCATATATTTACTTTGCCATAAGCATTTGGATTGCAATTTCTTTGCCATTCATTTTAGCTTTAAAGTGACAACCAAGGAATTAAAATTCCATCCAATGTGGTAAAGAAAACATATGCTCCCGGTTACTCAGTAATCAGATTCTATCAGTATTTTAGAAGCACAAAATGATGCTAATTCTTTCCCTTTTTCATTCCTTTAATTATCATTTAGAATCTTCCAAACTCACTTGGATATTGGTTTTAGCAGGAGATGATGCTCAGAACTTAAGTTACAGTCCAACTGAGGAGCAATGGGACCCTGCTGAGAGCTGCCTATCTAGTTGCAGAACATCTGGTCTTGCCTTGGAGGCTAATCGCAAGAAGTTACAGAATGTTGAGCACCTGGTACAAAAGCTGAGGAGATTGAACTCCAATCACGATGAAGCCAATACGGATTACATTGCTTCCCTCTGTGAGAACACGAATCCTGATCACAGGTACATCTCTGAGATACTGTTGGCCTCGGGCCTTCTGCTCAGAGACCTTGGTTCTGGCTTGTCAACTTTTCAGCTACACCCATCAGGCCACCCAATAAATCCAGAACTATTCCTTGTTCTGGAGCAAACCAAGTCAAGCTCTCTACCTGTGAGAGAAGAAAGTAATCCTGAAAAGACTTCGTATTCAAAGGAAAACCAGGAAAAATCCCACCGGAAGCTCATATTCGATGCTGTTAATGAGATTCTCGTTGCAAAGTTGGCTTTAGTGCAACCGTCTTCAGAGCCCTGGATTAAGACCTGTAAGCTGGCAAAGAAGACCCTCAATGCGCAAAAACTTTTAAAGGAGTTATGTTATGAGATGGAGCACCTTGAGTTCAAGAAACCCGAACGCAGCTTGGAGGATGGCGGTGAGGAAGATGAACTGAAGAACATTTTAAAAGAAGACGTGATGAATCGATCCGGGAGTTGGACAAATTTCTTTGATGAACTCTCCGGGATAGTGTTGGATGTGGAACGGTTGCTGTTCAAGGATCTGGTTGATGAAATAGTGATTGGAGAAGCTGGGCGTTTGCGGAGCAACAGAAGCAAGAGGCAGCTGTTTGCAAAATAGCTCTTGTTAACACTTGCTTATAATAGTTGTTGTAGTCCACCCTTTCTTTTTTCTAATTTTTTCTTTTCTATAATTCATTTTATTGTTAATTATCGGTTTTTGTTTTTGGGTTAAAGCATAAGAATTTGTGGATATGGGTGAGGCAGTGTGCTGTCGTAAAGGGAATAACATTACATTACCAAATATTCAAGTTATAAAACCATACTTACTTTGTAAGGATCCAAGAATTATTTCGGGCCCTTCTGTTTATTGGCCCAGCACTTTTCCCCTACCTGGATCACTTGTAATAGATTGATCTTTTTTTTTTTTTTTGTGTTTTTTTATTAAAAAATTGTTGGTAAAAAATCATAGATCTATTTTGTAATACCTCAAAACAATAATAAAAGATCAAAGTGTAATGACAAAGGAAGTTGGGGGTTTAAGTGCATACGACAATATAGGTGCTTGATGGGGTGCCTGGACGGGGGAAAGGCAAGCACTGGCTTGAGAAGGCAGCAAAAGTGCAAGCTAGAGGTCACCGATATTCTCCGTGGAGTTTTCATGACAAAGGAAGTTGGGGGTTTAAGTGCATACGAAAATAAAGAAATGAGATTATGGTGTTGTTCACTCTTTTATTACTAGAAAGCCACTAAACCTAAACTTTCTCTTGGCTTATGTGGTAGTTCTGGATACGTAGCAAGGAAAGTGTAGAGCTTGGAATAAAAGGGAGGAGGAGGAGAAGAGAATACAATTGCAAGTTAAAATTCAATATAAGATACTAACCTTGTTCTTACAATATAATCATTTATGAGTTGTTTCTTAAGAATTGATGATTGAGTAATGTTCATAAAGGTGAAAGACCAGAGTAAAGGTGCATCTTGATGATTGGAAGGGATTAGATTGGGAGGAAATTAGGAAGGAATGAAAATTTTCGTGCACCAATGCTATTTGAGGAATTCCAGCAATAGACTAAGATGTTTTGGCTGGTTATATGCTGAAATATAACTAGAACCTAGACTTATAATATGTCATTGGAAAAGTTTATGAGTCTACTTTAATATAGAAAAAATAAAATTCAATTTGGATGCCTGAGTAAGAAGTTATATTAATTCTCACAAGACATTGCTAAAGTGGCAGGCTCTAAATGAATATGAAACTTGAACAATAAATTGTATTGATTGGCTGAACAAAAAATTATGAATAAAATATATATTATATCTCAAGAAGTCTAGTTTCATATAGGAATTTTGTAGATTGTGATTTGAAGTTTTCTACAAAGAGTTATGGTCATTCTCGTAGAAGTGTGCAATTCTATCAGTTTTATTGGTGGCGGGTTTAAGACAGATTTATCGTATTCAAGTTGAAACAAAGGCCTTTGAAGATTAAATTAGTGTCTAATAATAGTTCATACCGTTTTGATTAGGTTCTTGAACCTGAGTGACCATTGGATTGGTTTATGATCGAAACAAGAAAGTAAGTGGCATCCTATATACCTTGCTTGTTTTTCACTCACATTTTATTTGAGTTAAATATAATTTTGATTGTTGAAATTTCATAAGATGATTGTTGTTCTCAGATGATTTCTTCTTAATTTCTGATTTTTATGAATGAATTATGTTTGTCTTACCCAAGGATCGAGCATGAGATGATTTGTGAAATTTTATTTGGTTATCGATGTTTTTGTGACTTAACAATGAAAATATGATTTTTGTAATCTCTTTTAATCATAGATCTTATGAATAATTTTTGCATAAAGATAGCTCATAGTCTAGCTATATAATTGGCCAAATGTATGTCACATCGACACTTAGAACTAGTTCTATGACCCCACCAACCAAAAAAATAGTTAGTAATAAATGAATGAAGTATGAAACGTCAATATGACTGATGTTATCGAAATAATAGTGATTTTAGCTATGACCTTGTCACGGGAATAATAGTGATTTTTCAAAGAACCTATGAGTTATAAATGTTTTCAAGTATGATGGTATGGATGAAGGACACATGTTTCCGTATATGAATGATACATACATTTTTATGATCATGTGAATGTTTTCTCACAATTGTTTGATCTTCCTAATTTATATTTTATCTATGGAGAGCTTATGTTTAATCTGGTAAGGTGTCACTTACTGAGCTGTAAAGCTCACCTCCCTCCTTAATATTTTTACCATATGCATGAGGCGAGTTAGAAGGGATGATTGTTGGGCTCATCGTAACTAGTGCTTGAGGATTTGAAGACTTCTTTATTTACGGTTAAACTTGTCAAGAACCTTTTATTTAGAACTATAGCCGTAGTGTTCCTAAAATGTTATCGAGACTTAGATATTGGATTTGGTTATGTGACCTTATTGGTTTGATATTTTAATGAAAAATATGAGACATGAGATATTTTAGAAATGTTTTATTCTATATGATATGTTATATTGCAAAAAAAGGCTTTGTGTCACCCAAGTATGGGCTAAGGTGGCATGGCATTGTCATACTAGCTTTTGGGGCATGACATATTTGGCAATGGTGTTGGCAATTGTCACGGTTAAAGAAAAACCTTACTTTAGCATTATTGAATTAGTTTTAAAGTAATAAGAAATTGTATCTACCATTAACAAGATATGTTAATTAATCACCAAGTCCTTCCAAAGAATAATGCGTAAGTAATGACTCAAACTCTCTTATGGTATGAGTATTTTCAGTCAAATATGGGAGAACAAACTCTTCCTGGAAAGTTGTCCTTAAATTTAACTCGACCACAATTTAGCGGAGCCTCCTTCTTGGATGGGAACTCCTCCAACCTAATCTATGTTAGAATATTAGTGATGGGAAATCTGTTGATATATGGAAGCATTACTGGGTTTCTAGGCTTTCTCTGGATAAATTAGTTGCATGGAATTTTCCAGCTCAGTTCGAGGAGGTGATACAGTCAAGGAATTGTTCGTACCTAGCACTAATTGATGGGATGTTGGTCTTTTTTGCAATGTCTTTCATAAGGATGCAGTTGAAGCGACTTTACTAAACACTCAATATATGGTTGGTAATTCTTGTGACTGGCCAGTTTGGGAGGGGTTAATGATAGATCTTTTTTAATGAAAATAGGATATGTTCAGGCTTAGCTCTTGAATATTTCTACAATCTCATGCCCATCACAATCAGAGCCTACTTACTCGTTCTTCAAATGCCTATGGGCTTCTGATCTTCCTCCAAAGATCAAGATTTTTATCTGCAAGTGTGTTCATAATGTCCTCCTAACCAAAACATATCTCCTAAAGTGTAATGTTGTGTCTTCACTTACCAGCCCCCATTGCAGATCAATTGGTGAAGAAATATCTCATTTATTCCTCATTATTCAGTGTTGAGGAATGTGTGGGCTAACACCCTGGCCATTTTAGTGCCTAACCTTAGTGAAGATTTGTTGGCTTGGTTTTTTTGCAATTCAAAATAAAGGATCTTGTTTTTATCTCGACTTGGTGCCTAAGGCTTAGGCGTATTCCAAGGTCTTCTAATGCATGGATATGTCGAGATCCAAAATTATTCAATCTCGAAAGCTCCTTGTCTATGACTTTCAACTAGCAAACCAATTCAAAGCACATATTTGCCATAGTTACCAACCTTACCCACCTCCTTAGGTTAAAGTATGAGGTCGTGTTTTTTTTCTTCTCTTCACCGACCATCTTCCATGTTGATAGTGCTTGGAATCCTTCTACTTGATGGGGTGTTGTTAGTTGGACGTGCCAAGATCCTCACTTGGGTCTTATTAGTATTGCTAGTTATGTTACTGGCAGTTGTCCCTCCACACTGTCAACGGAAGTCAAGGCCATTTTAAGTGCTTTTCAAGTTGCTCATGCCAATCATCTTGATAACAACACCATTCTTTCAGATTGTACTCAGGCTTTTCTTCAAATGTCATATTACAACGCATTCCACTTGGATATTGAAGCAAATGTAAAAGAAATTCGTTACTTTGTCAATCTCTCCAGAAGCTCCTTTTGGTGGTTATACAACCCTTTGGCCTTAAACAAACTCATTTGCTGACAACTTTAGCACTTAGATTTTTTTTCTCTCTTATTTGTGTGTTTTTCATTTTCCTTTCTAATTACAAAAAAAAAAAAAAAAGTAACAGGTTGTGCAAATTTACTCTCATGCACTTGTTTGTTTTTCTTGCTCCAGGTTTAGATTCTTATCTATTCTCTCCTTACCTAATAGGGTGAGTATGGTTTGGATAAACTAGAAACTTAGTCTAAACCACCTCTACTAGATTGGGTTGGGTTTACTAAAAATATATCATAATTTGTACGTTGGTTCCACATCTGGGAGAATCATTAGTTTTCAAGTTGGTTTCAATTCATATGTAATCAACTTGATGTAGAATCAAACTTGAGAAATATGTGTAAATATATAATAAAAATTATGTATAAACATGTATATTTAAACATGTACATTACTACATTGCTTATATTTATGTATAAACATGAACATTTAGATGTACATTACTAAATTACTCATATATTTATGTATCAACATACACATTTAAACATGCACATTAAAAATTATGATATTACTAAAATGCTCATATACTAAGAATACTTAGATTTAAACATGAATTAAGTTGTGCATTATGTTGAATATTTCTTAAATTGGTTGTGAATCCAATTTTATAGGGTTATAAAGTTGTTAATCGTCATATATATATATATATATATATATATATATATATATATATAAACCAAAAAACTATAGAATTAGAACAAAAAAAAAAAATTGACCTGTGGTTCTAGTTCCATTTCATTCTTGGTTTTTAAGTTAGGTAGGATTTTTTTTTGGAATCATCACCATTTCAAAACCAAACCAACTCAACTGATGCTCACCCTTATTTCCTAATAAGCAACCACATCCAAATCTAGCTCTTTCTCCCTGAATTCTCTCCTTCCCAAACTAACTAACTAACTAACGTTTTAAATAGCTCAAATTGGCCACTATTGTTTTAAACTTCGCTCAAATATTAGCCATTAATTGTTCAAAGGCTAACTTAGAAATAGGGAAGAAGGCAAGTATATTTTGAAATCTTATGCTGGTAATCTTTTAATGAACTTTGAGTGCTTTAGTAATTCATCAACTTTTTCTTATGTGCCAATTGAAGGAAAATAAAATATGAAATTTTGAAAAAATGTTCAAAAAAGCTGAAAAATAGAAAATAATTTCTTTTTTTTAATTAAATATGATAGTTAAAGAAAATTTCTATACAATTAAATTTAATTTTTTTTAGAAAAATTTCATCATCTTAAATAATCTTAAACTTTAACCGTACGAATGATAGAGTTGAATCTTTCTTTCTTCTTCTTTTTTTTTTTTTGTGTGGATATATTAATGTTGCATCTATAATTATTAACTAGTGTGGCATACAAGGTTTTAATCGATATAAGAGTTAAACAAACAAACATGGTAGACAGAAATAATGCATTCTTTAAAATATTACCCAAATAATTGTAAAATTTACTAACAATTAAATTTAGAACTTATATATCCACTAGAAAAGAAATATACAACATTATCATTTTGCAAAACTGAAGTTTAAGATTATTTATAGGTGATGAAATTTTACCAATTTTTTGTTAAGATTAATAGTATGGAATTTTTTTAAACTATTATACTTAATAAAAAGTAATTGTTTTATGTTTTATAGTTATATTTTGCTTTTCAAAATTTCATATTCTATTTAATATGTTACCTAAAGTCTTCAAAGTTTGTTAAAAAATATATTATCAAACTAAGATTTCAAAACCTACTACTTTTCTCCCCTTTTCTATTAGCCTTTTAACAGTTATAAGACAATTTGAACAAATTTTAAAACATTAGCTGCCAATTTGGGCTATTTGAAAATGTTAGTGAGAATTTAAGACAAAGAAAACTTTAATGGTAGGTTTGGTCCCTACCCAAAACTTTAATGATAATATTTGAGATTTTTTGCTTTTTGGGGCTAAACACTCCTTTTACAGAAACGGCCATAGGAAAGCAAGATGACGAGCACGAATGAGCAAGTCAAACGTGAGAAAAGCAGGATAGAAGATGCAAAAGAGCCAGGTGGCAAACTTTGATGAGATATAGCATTTTTTGCTAATTACGCGCTACTCCTTTTACGGAAATGGACATATGAAAAACACAAAAAGCAAGTCGGAGTCGGAAAATTTTGGGGGGGACAAAAAGCAAGGTGCCAAACTTGAATGAGATCTTTGGTTCTTTTTTTTTTTTGGGTAATTACGCATTTAGCCCTTCACAAAAACGAATATAGATGAGCAAGATGAAAAAGCACAAAAAAGCAAGTTAGAAAATGCAAGAAAAAAAAAAGGAAAGGTACCTAGACCCCTTGAAGTGTACCCTAACCTACACTTGTATCTTCTCTGTTTCAAATACCTTCACTTACATCCCTTGAATGGTAACTTTGTTAATAACCGTTAAGAATAAAAAGATAAAATTCATTTTATCCTCCTAAACTTCTTCATGCAATAACTTTGCCCCTAAAGTTTACACCTCATATCCTCCATCCCTTCTTGACTCCCCAAAATTATTTATTCCCGTTTCAACTCTTTCAATTCAGCTCTCATCTCAGTTAGAAGCACGATTCAACGTTTCACTAGAAGACCAAACTCAAAGATTTTTTCTTCTTTTTTATTTTTCCAATTTTTCTTTCAAAGCTTGCTTCTATTCTTTCACTAGAATACCAAAGTATTCAACTTTCAATTGGAAAATTACCTAGCACACCCACCCAGAGAAGAGCCAGATCAAGGGATGACAATTGGGTGTGTCGGCTTGGGTTGGGTTATTTCATTCAAGTTCGGGTTTAGTTGGGTTAACATCAATTCGGGTTCAGGTAGGGTTATTTGGGTTCAGGTTGAGTAAATTTCAGGTTCGAGTCAGTTTTATTCAGGTTCAAATTTAATTCAAGTCGGGTCAATTTTAATTTCGGATAACTTAAGGTCGGGTTATTTGTGTTTTGGGTCAAATTTGGGTTAATATTCGGGTCTAATCAAGTTATTGGTGTATAAGCTAAAATAAATGGATTAATTCAATTTTTTATTTAGATTTTTCAAAAATTTAAATTAAAGAATTTGAAATTTTATGCAAATATTTGAAAAATTTAGAGACCCATGTTGCAATTTTTATGAGTGACTAAAATGAAAATTTTAAAATTTAGGTATCTCATAACTAAAAAATTACTAGGCATAAAAAATAATCTAAAAAATTTAATTTAACAAGATATAAATATGTTAATAAACAAATTTTTCAATAAAAATATCTAATTTCAACTTTACAAATTTAATTAATGAAACTATAAACTCGGTCATTTTAGAACTTAAGAAATTGGTAGTATCAGATATATTTAAAGTATGCTGTTACTTCGAGTTATAATTTTTTAGGAATTTAAAATCATTATTTACTGTCAAAATAGGTATTAATTTAGTTTAGGCACTAATTTGGAGTCCTAGAGGTCATTTGAGGTCAGTATAGGTGAAATGAAAGACTTTCAGTGTGAATTAAAGGTTTTTAGAAAGTTCTAGCCAAAATTGAAAATTTTAGAGTAGATCTATCAGCTATCGAGAGTTTGAGGTAAATCTGGTAATTTTATGAGGCAAATATGATGATCTCATAAAGTCATAGGCTAATTCAACAAATCCTATAAATTGGGTCATGTTGGGTTTAGACTCAGGTCTTTTTAGGTTTGGGTCAGGTCAGTCTCAGGTTTGAGTCATTTTTGGTTTGGGCCAATTCAAGTTCAGTTTAGTTTGGATTCGAGTTATTCCAAGTTCAGGTCAATCGGGTTTTGGATTTTTTTGGGTTTCATTTTAATCGGGTTCGGGTTCAAGTCAGTTTGGGTACAATCAAGTTCGGGTCATTGACTTTATGGTTAGGTTGAGTTTAGGTTCCAGTGAGTTAGTCTAGGTTTTCAGGTCGGGTCAAAATTTGCCACATTTAGCCAGACCAAGTAAGCCAATCACCGCAAATTGCCAAAGCTGGAGCCGATTCTCCCCGGGTTTGCCGGAGCGGGAGCTGGAGCCGATTACCCTTGCCTCCCTTGCCTCAGCCAATTTCGACCATCTCCCTCCTCTGTTTTCTTTTTCCTCATCCACCACTCCGATGCTTCGATTCTCAAAATGATCACCAGAAAGAGATATCCGGGCTACTGTGGAGAGGCAAGGCATTGTGATGGAGGACTCGATTGTCAATCATGTGTAGATCCGAATGTCAATGCTCAACCATCGATTTTTGCCTTGACAGTCAATCATGTGTATATCCGAAGGGACTTAGCCATAATTTCACTTTGATTTCTCTACAATAAACCCTTCTATTGGCTTGATCTCACCTCCAGACCATCGATTTTCACCTTTCGGTTCCCACCATCGGTGGCGCTGAGTGCGAGATTCGAACTCTCGCCTTCAACGCTTCATCTCTTTTCATGACATCGAGGAGGGAGTCCATTTTGCATCTTATAGGAGATAACAGGAGGATGGCAGAGTAGGCTAGGGAAAGGATGGTGAACAACGGGGTAACAGACTCGATGACAGCATCCCAATCGACGGCCTGGAGATTCCTGCGGCCAAGAACGAACCACTTTGTCTGTGTAGGCCTGGATGAGGTAGACAAGTTCATCCCTAGTCCAGTAGGTGGAGAAACTTCAGGTGGAGGTAGGAGGAGGAGGAGGAGGCGGTGAGGGAGGGGTTTCCATGGGAAGTGTGGGAGAGAGGTGCATGACTGGGGGGAAAAAAGAGGTGGTGGGTGAATAAAAAGGGCTAAAATTGTTAGATATACAAGTTGGTGGAGCAAAAGTTTTAGGGAAGAAAGCTAGGAGGGAAAAAGTAGTTATTTTCTCTTTTTTAATCATAACGGAGATTAACAAAATTAAATTTTTAGGGGGTTAGTGTAGGTATTTGAAACAGAGAGGATACAAGTATATGTTAGAGTACATCTCAGGGGGTTTAGGTAATTTTCCCATTAGCAAAAACTTGAGTTATTGTGTTTCATCTCATTCTTGTAAAGTCACAAATATAATTTTGGGTCTAATTACTTCTTTAGTTATTTTACAGAGACATGCAATATATCAGACATAGATGAGCAAGAGGAAGAACACAAATAAGCAAGAATAAAGTACAAACAAAGAAGTGTCATACTTAAACGAGAAAAATGCAAAACATAAATGGGCAAGATGCATAATAGAACAAGAGTGATGTAGTTGTAACATTCTAATGCTTCAGGGTTTTTGTAACATGTGTACAAAATGAAAGACAAACGGGGAAGCAATAACAATTTCATGGTTCAAGCTATCTGCATTAGGGTGAGGAGTATTTAATCCAGCTTAGTATTCTATTTATAAATTAAAGAGCATAACATTCCCGTTGCCTCCGTAGCATAGTGGTAGTGCGTTCGCTTCGTAAGCGAAAGGTCGCGAGTTCAATCCTCGCCGGGGGCTTCTATAATTGCTTTTGGGCTGGGAAATGCCACGCATTCTGGGCTTTGTCAACGGATAGTCGTTGCCATTGTTGAACAAACTGTTGCCGCCCGAGCCCATGAAGGTACAACATCAGATTATCTACCAGTTGCCCCCTCTTGGAATTACTTTTACTTTATTTTATTTTGTTCCCAAGGTGTCAAATATTATTATTGTTAGGTATACTTTACTCCATATTTTTAAGGCATACCACATGATATACCGTATCGCATACTATTACCCAGGCGCAGAAAAAATTATATCAGTAGGGGTGATGAAAAATATAATTAATAAAATAGTTTTATATTTACAACTATCAATGACAGAGTTTCGTAGTTTGAAAACATTGCATAATAATTATTACCTGTATTACTAAATACATCATTTTTAATGTTTCAATAGATTATTTTTAGTATCATCTGTTTTATCCGTGAACAAAGGTTTTTTTATTTTTATTTCAAGTGTCTATAAGCATAAATTATACTCCCTCCATCCCAATTTACTTGAAACGTATTCCTTTTTGGTAAGTCCCAAAAGATTGAAACGTTTCCTCTTTTGGAAAAGTTTAAACAATTAAATAATTTTTTTACACGAAACCCAATAAAGACTTTTTTTTTAATCTCCACTCAACCTCTCACTGCACAAAACCTAAAAAAGAATATTTCCTTTTTTAATCATTATTTTTAATCATTAATAAAATAGTTTTATATTTACAACTATCAACGATAGGGTTTCATAGTTTGAAAACATTACATAATAATTATTACATGTATTACTAAATACATCATTTTTAATGTTTTAATAAATTATTTTTAGTATCAATATCTTTTTTATGCGTGAACAAAGTTTTTTTTAATTTTTATTTCAAGTGTCTATAAGCATAAATTATATAAAAATAAAATTTAGAAATTCATACAATAATATAATACTACTTTTGAGTAATAAAGGGAAAAAAAAAGAGACAAGATTTTGTGGGCTACGGTAGTGTTAGAGAAAAGGGAAGAATCTTATTCACACCTATTCTAATTATTATCTCTACTTTTTAATGACATTTTAGTACTTAGTTGGTGATTCTCTTTTCACACGGCTTGTGTGTTAAATGCTATAATTACACTAACAATTCTTGTGGCATTTAGTTTCACCACTAGCTTTTATTTACTTCTATTTAGACTACTCATCAAAATTAAGTTCATGCACTTTTGACTTTTGAGTGAATGGGGGCATTATAAAAAATTCTGTGGGGGCATAACAAATATTTCATAAATGATCATACACCAGTTATATACTTTCTCCAAAATTCAATGGTTTCCAAAATTCAGTGGTTGCAATTGCCCCCACTCATGCAAACATGGCACCACCCCTGCCGTTACTGTTTTTATTAAAAAAATCAACTATTAGAATATTATTTTAAGATAAAATAAATAAGATAATTTTTTATATATTTTTATATGTGTTCTAATTTTTCTCATCATAATTTTTCAAATATAAATAAAATATACTTTCTCCATCCCACTTTCTTTACTCTATTTTATTTTTTGACTAGTTTAACTTGAATGTATTCATATTATTGTTTGTTATAAAAAAATAAAAAAAATATTTAGAAACTATAAGTCTTGATTTATCATTTATATATAAAGTTTTTTCATTTACATGCTAAAATATTGAAAATAAAAAATCATAGATTAATTGTTAAAAAGTGAATGATGCAAAGAATTTAGGACATAAGAAGTATATCAGTGGGGGTAATGAAAAATATAATTAATAAAATAGTTTTATATTTACAACTATCAACGATGGGGTTTCATAGTTTGAAAATGTTACATAATAATTATTACATGTATTACTAAATACATCATTTTTAATGTTTTAATAAATTATTTTTAGTATCAATATCTGTTTTATACGTGAACAAATTTTTTTTATTTTTATTTCAAGTGTCTATAATCATAAATTATATAAAAATAAAATTTAGAAATTCATACAATAATATATTACTACTTTTGAGTAATAAAAGGGAAAAAAACAGGCGACACAAGCTTTTGTGGGCTACGGTAGTGTTAGAGAAAAGGGAAGAATCTTATTCACACCTATTCTAATTATTATTTCTACTTTTTAATGAGTTTTTAGTATTTAGTTGGTGATTCTCTTTTTACACGGCTTGTGTGTTAAATTCTATAATTACACTAACAATTCTTGTGGCATTTAGTTTCACCACTAGCTTTTATTTACTTCTATTTAGACTACTCATCAAAATTAAGTTCATTCACTTTTAACTTTTGAGTGAATGGGGGCATTATAAAAAATTCTGTGGGGGCATAACAAATATTTCATAAATGATCATTCACCAGTTATATACTTTTTTCAAAATTCTGTGGTTGCAATTGCCCCAACTCATGCAAACATGGCACCGGCCCTGCCGTTACTGTTTAAAAAAAAATCAAATGTTAGAATATTATTTTAAGATAAAATAAAATAAATAATTTTTTATACATTTTTATAGGTGTTCTAATTTTTCTCATTATAATTTTTCAAATGTAAATAAAATATACTCCCTCCAGCCCACTTTCTTTATGCTATTTTATTTTTTTGACTAGTTTAACTTGAATGTATTCATATTATTATTTGTTATAAAAAATAAAAAAATATTTAGAAACTATAAGTCTTGATTTATCATTTATATATAAATTTTTTTCATTTACATGCTAAAATATTGAAAATAAAAAATCATAGATTAATTGCTAACAAGTGAATGATGTAAAGAATTTGGGACATAAGGAGTATATCAGTGGGGATAATAAAAAATATAATTAATAAAATATTTTTATATTTACAACTATCAACGATGGAGTTTCATAGTTTGAAAACATTGCATAATAATTATTACCTATATTACTAAATACATCATTTTTAAAGTTTTAATAAATTATTTTTAGTATCAATATCTGTTTTATGCGTGAACAAAGTTTTTTTTTTATTTTTATTTCAAGTACTATAAGCATAAATTATATAAAAAATAAAATTTAGAAATTCATGCAATAATATATTACTACTTTTGAGTAATAAATGGGAAGAAAAAAGAAGAGACAAGCCTTTTTGGGCTACGGTAGTGTTAGAGAAAAGAGAAGAATCTTATTCACACCTATTCTAATTATTATTTCTACTTTTTAATGACTTTTTAGTACTTAGTTGGTGATTCTCTTACACGGCTTGTGTGTTAAATTTTATAATTACACTAACAATTCTTGTGGCATTTAGTTTCACCACTAGCTTTTATTTACTTCTATTTAGACTACTCACCAAAGTTAAGTTCATGCACTTTTGACTTTTGAGTGAATGGGGGCATTATAAAAAATTCTGTGGGGGCATAACAAATATTTCATAAATGATCATTCACCAGTTATATACTTTTTCCAAAATTCAGTGGTTGTAATTGCCCCCACTCATGCAAACATGGCGCCACCCCTGTTGTTACTGTTTAAAAAAAAAATCAAATGTTGGAATATTATTTTAAGATAAAATAAAATAAATAATTTTTTATACATTTTTATATGTATTCTAATTTTTCTCATCATAATTTTTCAAATGTAAATAAAATATACTCCCTCCATCCCACTTTCTTTACTCCATTTTATTTTTTCAACTAGTTTAACTTGAATGTATTCATATTATTGTTTGTTATAAAAAATAAAAAAATATTTAGAAACTATAAGTCTTGATTTATCATTTATATATAAATTTTTTTATTTACATGCTAAAATATTGAAAATAAGAAATCATAGATTGCTAAAAAGTGAATGATGCAAAGAACTTAGGACATAAGGAGTATATCAATGGGGGTAATGAAAAATATAATTAATAAAATAGTTTTATATTTACAACTATCAACGACGGGGTTTCATAATTTGAAAACAGTGCATAATAATTATTACTTGTATTACTAAATACATCATTTTTAATGTTTTAATAAATTATTTTTAGTATCAATATTTGTTTTATGCGTGAACAAAGTTTTTTTTATTTTTATTTCAAGTATCTATAAGCATAAATTATATAAAAATAACATTTAGAAATTCATACAATAATATATTACTACTTTTGAGTAATAAAGGGAAAAAAGAAAAAGAGACAAGCTTTTGTAGGCTACGGTAGTGTTAGAGAAAAGAGAAGAATCTTATTCACACCTATTCTAATTATTATTTCTACTTTTTAATGACTTTTTAGTACTTAGTTGGTGACTCTCTTTTTACACTGCTTATGTGTTAAATTCTATAATTACACTAACAATTCTTGTGGCATTTAGTTTCACCACTAGCTTTTATTTACTTCTATTTAGACTACTCATCAAAATTAAGTTCATGCACTTTTGACTTTTGAGTGAATGGGGGCATTATAAAAAATTCTGTGGGGGCATAACAAATATTTCATAATGATCATTCACCAGTTATATACTTTTTCCAAAATTCAATGGTTGCAATTGTCCCCACTCATGCAAGCATGGCACCACCCCTGCCGTTACCATTTAAAAAAAAAATCAAATGTTAGAATATTATTTTAAGATAAAATAAATAAAATAATTATTTATAAATTTTTATATGTATTTTAATTTTTCTCATCATAATTTTTCAAATATAAATAAAATATACTCCCTCCATCCCACTTTCTTTACTCCTTTTTATTTTTTTGACTAGTTTAACTTGAATGTATTCATATTATTATTTGTTAGAAAAAAATAAAAAAAATATTTAGAAACTATAAGTCTTTATTTATCATTTATATATAATTTTTTTGATTTACATGCTAAAATATTGAAAATAAAAAATTATAGATTAATTGCTAAAAAATGAATGATGCAAAGTATTTGGGACATAATGAGCATATGATAGCAGATACTTTTCTATACAAAAAGAAAACATAAAAATTGCTATATATTGAGCAAAATAAATATTACCTAGCCAAAAAACTAATTTATTGATGCGAGAGGAAAAAAAGAAATAATACTTTAATAATAATAATACATTTTTTATTATCACATCAAGTTCTTAGATGACTCAAAGTATGATGTTTTTTTCCTAACTTGTATTAATTATGCTAAGTTGTTTATGTGAAAATATGTGTATTAATTATATTTTACTATTTTATATATTTATGTATGATATTTTCATGTAAAATGACAAAAAAAATCTCATCCATGTCTATGAATAATAGAATACCGCGGTATATAACTTGTGGTATTTGCTATATATTGCGGGTTTTTTTTATAAAATATATATAAAAAGTTATCGGTATGCAAAATGCTAAGGCAGTTTACCCAAAAAATGACAAATTGTAAAAGCATTTATACCATATACTGCTATACCACATATACCGCTGTAAACCATAATATTTAATTTCATGGCTACTATTCATGATCTTTTAAAAAAAAATTAATATAAAATTAAACACACACATATGCACAAACACCGCGCGCCTAGTAATCGTAACTCAACAAGTTTTGGAAAAGAAAACAATTCTTATGAAAAATTTTCTTTAACCATTCTAGAAAATAAAAAATAATAATTAATAAAAACTATTTTTAAAAAAAGATAAGTGTACTTTTAGGGCTATTTAAAATTTAGAATTTCATTGTACAATTTAAACAAACAATAACTATACATAGAAATAAATATTGGTTTCCTTTAAAAAATCTTAAACAAAGAAAATTTATACATATATAGAACGAATTTACAAGTTTTAAAGTAAATGAGAGATTTAATTTTTGAAAACCCCTCTAACGCCAATAGCCTTTCGTAACTTTGACTTCTATCAGCTGCATAAACTTGGAAGTTTGCCATTCTGGATAAACTATACTCCCCCGAACAAACTAAATTCTTTAAGTCGGTACAAATTAATAATCAAGGTCAACAGGGAATGGAAAACTAATTTGGACTGCAAGGATGATAAGGAATGTTAACTAGTAACGTGGTACCATTCCATATAAGTAGTTATATGATATACCTATACAGCTCGCTAATCCCTTGCTTTTGCATTATTAATAAAAATGCCACCACATCCTCAACAGTACATTTGTCTAACTGGAATATTATAGTACAAAATAACTTATTTGTTTAAAGAGAACAATACACTTGTCTGATTAGACAAACACTTCACAGAATAACACATTGATCTAAAGAGAACAATATTTTTATTGAATCAAATAATATTATTTATGAACAGTATTTCTTCCAAAATTAACAATGTTTTACAGAACATTACATTTGTAAAAATAAAATAACACTTCTTATTAAATAGAATAACATCATTTATGAACAACATATCATACAAAATGAATAGTATATTATAGAACAATATATTTATCTGAATAGAATAATGTTTCTTATTAAATCAAACAACATTATTCATAAATAATATTTATTCTGAAATGAACAATATTTTACAAAACACTATATTTGTAAGAATGAAACACCACTTCTTATTGAAAGGAGCAATACTTATGATTGAACGGAACAACACTTATCACAAACAGCACATTTCACGAAATAAATAACATATTACAGAACAATACATTTATATGAACAAAACAACACTTATTACTGAAGGAAACAACATTTATCACAAATAATGCATTTTATGAAATGAACAGCATATTATAGAACATCACATTTGTATGTTTGAAACAATACTTATTATTAAATTGAATAACACTTATTACAAACAGCACATCTTACTACATGAACAATGTGTTACAGAATAACACATTTGCATGAATAGAACAATACTTGTTGCTGAATGAAACAACACTTATTACTAAACGGAATAATACATTTTACGAAATAAAATGCATATTATAAAACAACATATTTATATGAATGAGATATCACTTATCACTAAATCGAATAACACTATGGAATAAAACTATATTTAGCTCTAAATAAAAATTGTGTCCTTCAATACTACTATCAAGATACTTCTTTAGCCAATTCTTATTGAATCAAACATCATAATTTATGAGCAGTAAATCTTATAAAATAAATAGCATATTATAAAACATCACATTTGTACGAATAAAACAACACTTTTTACTGAACAAAACATATAATTTACGAACAACACATATTAGGAAATGAACATCGTATTACAGAACATCACATTTGTATGAACATAACAATACTTCTTATTAAACAAAACACCATAATTTACAAACAACACATCTCACAAAATAAACAATATATTAGAGAACATCATATTTGTATGAAACAGAGCACTACAATTTACAAAAAACACATCTTATGAAATGAGAAACATATTATAAAGCAACACATTTGTATGAATAAAACAACATTTCTTGATGAACAAAACACCATAATTTATAAACAATACATCTTATGAAATAAATAGTATATTATAGAACAATACATTGATGATATGAATAGAACAACAATTCTTACTAAACAGAATACTATAATTTATTAATAGTACATCTTGTGAAATGAAAATCGTATTATAGAATAATACATTTATATGAATAAAATAACACCTTTTACTAAACAGAACATCATAATTTACGAAGAACACATCTTACATAATGAACATCACATTACCAAACAACACATTTATATGAATGAAACAACATTTCTTATTAAACGTAATAATAAAATAGTCATTCTAAAAATATCGTATAATTTCTCTTTTATTTTTTTTTCTGATAAAAAATATGAACGTAGCTGATAAAATATTAAAGAATAACACATTTTTATAAATGAAACAAGACTTCTTATTGAATAAAATAATACGACAATCATTCTTAAAATTAATAATTTGTATAATTTTTCTCTTATTCTCTTCCTTCTTTTTGACTACTAACAATTTAATTGCATATGTTGTTTAATGACATAGACCAAGCTTAAAGGATAAAAATCAAATAAATTGAAATAAAAATGCAAAACAAGAAAAAAGAGTTTAGTTCAAAGAAATGGATCAAAACAACGTAAATATCAAGGGAAAAAAAGTATTTATATGAAAATGTGTTGGTGATAAACCACTGGTTTTTCTCTTTCAAATCTTAATTTTTAGATTTTAAATAAACCAATTGATGTCCTATATTCTTCTTTTTTGGTGCTTTGGATTTTTTTTCCCTTCTCTTAAAATAACCATTTGTGCACTCAAATTTGAATTTTGTTAATTAGGTGGATGAATCTAGGGATGAACCACAAGAGAGAGAGAGGAGGAAACAGATAAAGTAGGTTCTGATAAATACTTATATATAAAAGGTGTGGTGGTAAACTTACAAATTAGGTAAAAGTTTGAGTACTCCGTATGTGCCATGTGTATTTTAGCCTTTAGACACACAAATATATGTGTATTTTAGCCTTTAGACACACAAATATATATATATATATATATATATAGGTGCTATTGCGTTAACTTTGTAAAAAGTTGGTCCCTCAGGCCTCCGCTTTTCTAAAATGGTGCACGCTCAAAACCAACAAAACAAATGTCGGACCACACAAAATAATTCAACAACTTGTTTCGGCTTACTAGTTTATCAAATTGTGGGGTATTTCCATATAAAGTTATGTTTTGTCAAATATATATCTCTAAAAAGAGTAAAAGTGTCAAATGTTACTAGATTTTTTTACTCTTAAGTTATAATTAGTTATGTTTTTCTTTTAATGATATCTACATTTGTGATTACATGCTTAATTAGAGATTTAGAAGCATTAAAGATAGAAAAAGTTTGTGCCCATTCATGTTTTGCATGACTCATGCCCTTTAGTTTTTTTTTTAAACTAAGACTTTAACCACTAAATTTATTTAATGTGAACAAATATGGCCTAAAATTGTAGTCATGTAAAAATTTCTTTGAATATAACTTTTAGAAGTTATAAATAAATTATATATCTTTAGAAAATTTTTCGGGAGAAGTTGTGATTAAATTAATAACTTTATGTTATGGCTGCAAGTTTTGATTGTGTTGGCAGCTGATTAAGTATATGGGAGGGAAAGAACTTGTGGATTTTTTTAGGTCATGGGTTGTAAGTTTTGATTTTAAGACAAATTAAAAAGTTTGAGAATTCCTAAAACTTGTGTAAGTTTTTATAAAATCATAAAACTCCTAACATCTACTTTATGTATTCTCATAATTCTATATATTGGATTTTTCCCAAATAAATTTTTTTTTCCCACCTTTATCACTTTTGCTTCGTTATACCATTGATTTTTATAATTTTCCTATTTTTAAAATTTACACTGTTACACAATTATTTAAGTATGAAATGTTTTCAAGTTCTCTAACTTTAAAAATACAGTATTTTCCTATTCAGTTTACTAAGTTACTATTTTTCATT
The DNA here is from genome assembly GCA_005392925.1 of Aquilaria sinensis. Classification (NCBI taxonomy): domain Eukaryota; kingdom Viridiplantae; phylum Streptophyta; class Magnoliopsida; order Malvales; family Thymelaeaceae; genus Aquilaria; species Aquilaria sinensis. The sequence continues at coordinate 660,495 of SMDT01003301.1, forward strand.
TCAATAATCAAAATTTCTATGTATCTCTAATATTTAATATGTTAATTAAACAAATTCATTGCATATAAACTATCCATCGTAACGTGTCAAATACTAGTATTTTTATAAGTCCTTTCAATCTATAAAGTTGCCAAGACACGCGGTTACAAAACTTTATTATCTGTTTGACTTGAAGTTTTGTCAGAATCCACTAACAATCTAAATTGCTCTTGTTATCAATTTGTAGCTCTTCACTTTGAAATTAATATTTCATGAATATATCATGTATTAGGAACAGAGAGATTTGGTACTACCGATCCCTCATGCCCTACAAGCCCAAACCGAATTAACGTATATATGTTCTCAGAGAGGGTTTTTTTATAAGTGTTCATATATTATATATTCGACCATTTTTACGTGAGAGTGGGTGCATAGGCTGAACTCTTATGAAGTATATTTTCTATTTACCTTTACCAATAGGCGTAGATCGATCAATCTACCATTCACCCACTTGAACTACGTGTTGATTTTTGCATGTACTCTTTTTTTTTTTTTTTCACTTTTTTTGTGGTTTAGGTTTATATATATACACATATATATAAAACCCTATTCCCAGTAGTATAGTAATGTAGTTTTCAGAGGGAAGAGAGGGCGAGCCGGCAGAGAGATGAAAGAGGGAGAGGACCACAAAACAAAGTGGAAGTGACGATAAATTTTGTATGGATGGCAGAAGCAGAGAACTTCGAAGCTCGAAGCAAAGGAAGCAAGGAAGAAGAAGATGGAGAAGGAGAGAGGAAGCCTTTTTCCTTTATGTTGACGTTGTCTTGGATCCCGAGACATCGAGACTGCTTAAAGTGATTCTCTGTCGTCCCTGTCTTCTCAAGGTCTTGGAAACCAACCATTCGATATTTTCATTTGCTTCTATCTTCTCTATACATTTTTACCAAACATATGTATGTAGGCACTATTTCTTATCTAACAACAAAAAAGAAAAAAAAAATTAAATGTCCAATTCCATGCACGCCTTCTACTGTGTAGTGCTAGTGCTGGGCACTGTTAATACCTCAAGCTCCGAAAAAGAAACCAACAAGGGGGCAGGAAAAAAAAGAAAGCAAACAAATTAAAAGAAATGAAAGATGCATGTGTTGTGTGGTGATCTTTTATTGATCATCAGTCCCTTTGAAGGGCAAGCCTGTAAACTATATGTCCCTCTCTCCTCGGTTATCATCTGCCTTTCAGTAACTAGCTAGGGTTTCTGATGAGGTCACTATTACACACACACACAAACAAAGTTATGCCACGCATGCATGATCATAAACATCTTTTGTTGGGAAAAAATTTCTTAATGAACATTCATCACGCGCGCAATAGAATAATTAAAAAGATCAAACAAGCATACACAAATTAATTAATGTGATTTTTTGTTTTCAACTAAACTACATTATTTATGGGTGACAAAAATTCACTTAAATAAAATATAAAAATTATAGTAGAAGTATGCATCTAGTGTTTACATTGACTTCTAACAATTACGTTGATTTCCTATAACAATATCAATATCTTATCCTCATACTCCCAATTTAAGATCTATATCTTTTTTGAAAAATCCCCACATCTTATCTTTTTACTATATTGATTTTTCTCTCATACAATGTACTTTTCTATAAACTCACAAAAAACCTAGGAAACAAAGTACTCACAAACTAATTATGACTTCTAACTTAATCTTATAATAATTGGACAACCTAGCTATACTTTCTTAACAAGCAATTAATGTTTTCCACTGCAAAAACTCATATATGGCAAGTTGCAATGGAAGTGATAATCCGTCATAATTCCAAAATCAATAAAGAATTGCCTAATCATAAACTAAGCACTTGAACTCTTCAATTTTGAGCCAACTAAACCTAGCATGTTTATTACCAAAGCTTTCTCTCTAGTAGCTAAGATATGTATCAAATAATTAGAGGACAAGGAACTCGGGCTCTAAGTGAGTTAATAATGTTGTTATATATATATATAATAGTCGGTACTGTATAAAGTAAATGTGTCATGGTAGTGACAAACTTAAAACCATAGATGCCGCAATTCAGTAAGATCATTACTATGCCAGCTATGAACTATTTGTAGCACTCAATTAAGAAGAGTATACAACGAACGTATGATTGAACACCAACAATTCTATAATTTCCCGTTTGCAATATTCTGTTGTCAAGCTAGAAATCATATTGACCAATTACAAATGAACAATTTGGACTACTAATGAATTGGCATATGTTGATAGGTATCTAAATTAGAACTGCCGCCAGCCTGCTGTTTGAATGAGTTAATTAAAAACTCATTTTACAATTCATTAATTCAAAAAAAAATTTAAAAATTGTAAAGACAAATTTTTCAGAAAATTTTAATATGAGTTTTAATTAGTGCCAAATGAACACATATCGAAGTGAAGGTGGTAGTAGAGTAACGCTATATATATATATGATTCGATTAACCGCAAATGATAAGTAAGTGGAAGGGGTAGTAAATAATAATGAACTGAAAGGATTGAGAGCTTAATCAATTGTTTCCTGAAAGGCTGAAACTCTCTAGCTTCTCCTATGTTAATTAATTAAGCATGTGCAAGTCATCATGAACAAAATTTTAACTTCAAATTAATGAATAATTATGTCTAAATTAAATGATTACTACTATTTCTATATTATACTATTCAATGTTTCCCAATAATTACTACAAATGTCTATTTTGAAATGAAATAAATTTTAATTTTATTGAAGTCATTATTTGAAAGGAAGTGAACCAATTCTATTTCCAAATAGAAATGTTCCTCAATTAAATTAATCTCTAAGGATCGTATATGTTTTATGAACAAAGGAAACAAAGTAAGAAGTTGTGTGAAATATCTCACGGTAAAAACCTGTGACATGGTTTCTCCGACCAAGTCAAAAGTCTGCAAAAAGTGACAAAATTGCACTCTAGGGTAAACTCAAATAAATCTGCAGTGAAATATGAGCCAGCTTTTGCATGACATTAATTTCCTGCCTTACACAAAATAGAACGTAACTATGGCATATTTTTAACTTGAATGATGATGTATTTAGATGTGGTACAGACAATAACAGCAAATAATTAACAAACTGTTGAAAACCTGAAATTTGATTTTGCATAATAATATCAAAGGCCAGAAAAAGTTTAGGGTTCTTACTTGTATCTAGCTAGCTAGCTAGTTGTTGCAAGACATCTCTTCTCCTGGTTGAATTTACACTACACATAGGCCTTTATCTTGGGCTGCCAAATACAGCTGCTTCTAGATACTTAAGCAGCATGGGAAATACTTAAGCAGTGCCAAATACTGCGCAGTAAACTTCAAGAATTTCTATTGTCACCTTGCTCAGGACCTTGGTTACCATTTGAGGAGAAAGTTCTGAAGGGAAAGCTGTTATTGGTGATACTTGGGATCGAATTTGGCAGGAAATATTGTTGAGAATTTGAGTTGAACATGGGAAAGAGTGGTGGCATTGACGATGGTGCACAGAAGAGAAACTGATGAGGCCCAGCAGATGGGAGAGCTATGGAAGAAGGAGCTGTGGCGCCTTGTGGATGGTTGAGGTAATTCTCATGAACTTGAGGAAGAAATCCTTGGCCTCCAAATTGGGATAGAGATAGAGTAGTGCTTGAAGGTTCTAGATTATGATAACTAGAGTTCAGCTGCATGGAATTGCTCGGTAACATGGAAGAGTAGCTTGTATTATTAGCAGCAGCTACAGGAAAGAACCTGTGACCAGCTGAAGAATTCTGTCCGCTGTAGAAATCACCAATTGTTTCTTTTTCAGTCCCTTTGATCCACTTTCCCTTTTCAACTTCCTTACTTCTGGCTCTCACTGCAGCCACATCCTCGGCTTCTACATTGGCACCAAAGAAAGGAGGGAGAGGTGATGGAGAGGTGGCGTAATTGAAACTTGGTTCATGATGAGAAAGCAGCATCTGCTGATGAAACTGGCCAAACCCAGGAAGCATTTGTAAGGGAGGGAGCTTATCTATATCTTGCTTTGTTGCATCAAGTAGCCAATCAATCACTTTGCTCGGCTGGTTAAGTTCAAGCCTGTCCTGCAAATCATACAACTGAATAGCAGTTGGCACAGAGAGCCTGATTCGCCGGTCCCTTAAACCCCTTATTGTGCAGACTTTGCTGTGCCTGTCTTTTCCTCCAAAAGCACGTGAGACCCTAACGATCCTTGGATTTCTAAATCCTGACCACTGTCTTGAAGAACTTGTCGCTGGTGCAGCCTTTGCGAACTTACCATTGTTCGTGGTGTCACCCTCTAGCTTCGCTTCAAAACCTTTTGGGATCATCTTGCTTGTCTCATAATTCAAGCACATGATTCAACTGAACCAAGCACAGTATCTTCCATTGCTGCTGAATGGTATGTATCTGAAATTGGTAAGTTCAGGAAGCAAAACGCCCCAATTATTAATTAGTTTTAAGGCAAAAGAAAAGACTAGTTTATATAACTAGGAAAATTAGCTAAGAAATGTTACGATCAGCTAAGTTCATGGCCACAACCAGAATCGTGAAGGCATAAGAAAACAGGCTAACAGATGAGATATGTGCGTATATATTTTCCAAGAATAAAAGAAAGAGTAACTTGGGCTTCTAGCTAGCAGCAACAGCTTTGTTTGGCTAGCTTAAGATAAGGCTTCATCAACCAGGAAGGTGAGAAGGAAGGGGAGGAGGAGTAGGAGAGAAGAAAAACATGCATACGCACCTAAATTCACTTCGATTTTGGGATCTTAAAATCAAGAAGTAGAGAAAATGATCCCAGAGTTAGAAATCGAGGACAAATTATCTGACCTTTATTTTCAGGGAAATGGTTGACAGAAAGTAGCATAGTATAGGGACATATGTGCGTGCTGTATCTGGAGATCGACTGAAGAATGTTCTGATGAACTTACAGGGAGTACGCAGAAGCTGCTGGGAACCAGCTGAATTGCAGCTGCTCAATTTTAGTCCTCGGCCGCTCACAAATATGAGCAAGGTATGGGGAGCAGAAGAAGTATCCTTAATTGGCTAGATATGTACTGCTGGAAATAAGAGTCCTGAAAGAGAGCAAGCTTTAATCACACACCAGAAGGTGTAAGACAGAAATTAAAGATGCTTGGTATTCACTGCAGCTAGCTAGCTAGTTGCTTAGCAATGGAAAAGGAAAAAGGTAAGGCATCTTCGCGACCATGTGGCGTCCATGTACGTTGACACAAGGGATTAGGACGCGGGAGCTGTAATTCCCATACCCATCAGCCCCTCCAGACCACAAACTGAACCATCACCACTCTAATTGGTGCTGGTTTCGGTCTTCACTATATTAACACTTTTCTTATTGGTGCTTCTTTTCAGTGCTCACAATATGGTCACACTTGATACAACCTTCGACAGCATAGCAAATAGCTAGGAGGTATTCCCTCTTGGGACCATCTAAACTGTACATGGCTTATACATTTGTGTGCTTTTGAGCAACTTAAAATGGCCTTAAATGCTTAGCTAAATTGATCAATAGGCAGCACGTAAGTAATTAATTCCCATATATACATGAAGGAACTTACATGTTAAAATTTCTTAAGATCTGTTTCTGCAGGATGGTTGCGGTAGTTTAATTTAATGGATGTATAGAAAGGAAGAGCAAAAAGATAACAAACACAATATATATATATAGCAGTAAAAATTGCAGATAAGAATTGAAGTTTTTTTATATATGTCTAAGATGGATGTTCTAGCAAGCAAGTTATTCTCAAAGAATATATACGGATTATTATAATTAACTGTACCATACATGTTCCGTAGCTAGAGCGTAGAGGAGGGACCAACACATATCTTCTTTAGGGTATCTAGACACTGTGAAAACGAGCGAGAAGAGGACCACATTGCTTTATGGCAGTTAGATTTAGCAGAGGGCAGGGCTGGTATTGGGGCTGATAATTTCAATGATTCATCAATACTCATCAGTTCCAATAATACAGTACTCCAAGTCTAACTTCAGTTGGGAAAAGGATTGGTCCATGATGTTTCCAATTTCATTCATTTCAGACAGGCAAGTTTCTCTGTATGGTTACCAACTGATTTTATATGAAACCTACATATTTAGATTACAAGGTTTGTGATTTGCTAATATTATATATATATCTTCAGGACTTCACTATATATAGTCCCTGGCAAGATTTCAAAGATGTGTTGTAACTGATGAGGGCCTTTTGAGATGGACAGAACGAAGCACAAAGTATATGTCCTGCTCAATGTTTGTGGCCAGAGAGACAGGTAGATTGGGGGCAGAATCTGCAACATACATACGTACATACATGCATATATACATATAGGTTTCTGAATTAAACTTGCAAAATCTTAAGCAGAATATTTGTTCCATATGCGAAAGCTCTAATTAACCGATCAAGTTACATGACTTGATCAGCTAAAAGCTAACCCTGAAAGGCTATACTTAATTATTTTTTGAAACTTCTGTACATTTCCCCTTAAAGAAGAGAGAAGATGCACAGCTAACAGTAAGGTGAATCCAAAAAGAAAAATGCTAAACATGCATATATACTAAAATATTACTTAAAATCCTATATATACTTGTCTTTATATATATATATGTTCGGTTGGATGTAGAAGAGATAAACAGACACAAATTGCTTTTTAGGAACCAATTAGACTGTGATACACGGGTTTAATTTGTTGAGCTTTCGCACATGTTTATAGCTAGCCCCAACGACGATCATATAGCTAGCTAGGTAGGACTTGATCATTACAAACTACTCTATCTGTCTAGCAAGATTTGTCCTATTTACTATTCATATAAATTAATTTATAATTTTTTTTTATTTTAAACTTTCCCATAAAAATGTAAACTTTTTAGATGAAAATGATATTTTAAAGACTCTAGTTTGTAAATATAATTTTTTTAAAAAAATTTATAATACAAATTAATATGAATATATTTAAGTCAAATTTTGGTTAAAAAAATCAAAAATAAAAGGGTTATCCTTTGTGAAATAGAATGAGTACAAAACAAAGAATGTGCCTTTTCATATGGTCCAATCTTCCAAATTTGGGCCAAACATATTTAAGCTAAAAACAAAGAAAAAGAAAAAGGCCTAAACAATGCTTTGTTTATGAAGTATACCTGAAATTGTTGGCTTATTTTGAAAGCAAGTAGTACATTATTCTGCTTTTCTGCAAAATACCAAAGATAGACATGTGGTGTGTAAATTTCCTTGATCAATCACAGCACCAAAGTATATGTGTCCATCTGAATTACCCATTTTCTTGCACAACAGTCTTGTTAATTAACCACACATAGAAATTGATCAAAAGCAAGTTTAAAAGTGAACCATCATTTAAAAGACCAAAACCATTTGAGAGGACGTCGTCTGTCACCATATGGAAGTTAAACATAAAATTTTCTCCTTAAACAACAAGAGATATATAAGCAGAAACCAAAGCTTAAACAGAGCATGAATAGAATAGTGGTCACCAAAAATGAAAGAAAAAAAAAATTGAAGCACCACGTACGAGACATGAGCTCATATATATAAATAAATAAATAAATAATGCTACTGATCGCTACTCAATCCCGAGAAGTAGATTATTAAAGAATGAGAGGATTATACCTTTTAAGGGCTGTAATGGTTAGCTGCAGGCGGTTGGCGGGGATCCCAAAACAAGGGTTATGATTTTGGTTTAGAAGCGCCATAAATATCCCAATTTAATTAATGGTCCCCAGAACTCAGTCATCTAGCTCTGATCTTCATCACACCAACCATTGATCTCTCTCTCACACTACATACATATATACGACCACTCCAATATCCTTCATTGTTTACGCCAAACACACACGACGCCTGTGTGTCGATCTACGCTCTACATGTATATATACACACATCTCTGCAGCTTTGCAGCTGCTTAAGTCAACTTTTAGGGTTTTGCTCGAAATGGGTCTCAATTGGTTAATTAAGGGGCTATTTACCGTTAGCACTTTAAATTTTTGAAAAACTTTGATTTAGGGGTTTGATTTTAGATGGTATTATAAATTGATTTGTAATTGTTTCAATCATTTTCTTAACATGAAAAAAAATAAATTTAAAACATGTCAATCATTTTGAGATGGAGTAGCAGCATTTTTCTTTTTTGATTGATTATCTTAATTTCTTTTGATAAGTCCGTTACTCATCTATCTTCTCTGGAGGCGCTCCTGCTTATCAGGTCGATCGGTTGATCCGAACATCATCTTTAAGATCTTAACACTAGTCAGTAATTTTTTTTTAAAAAATGAAAAAGAAAATAAAATCCATTAATAAGGCGGTGTTTTTCTTCTTTTTGTGTCGAATCAATTTAATTTTAAAAACTAATACTCTACCTAGACACTTAGTTAATCTCGCAGATAAATTTTTTCAGCAAGTCACTATTATGATTTTCTTTTTTTTTTTTTTGTTCTTAGTCTGAAAATTTTTATGAGAAAAATATAACTTGAAGTTGAACCTACATGCCCCTATAGGATTTAGTGTTATATTTTATTAGACAAATTCATAATTAAAAAATGTGTTGAAAATGTTTTCCGAACATCTGAAACTAGATATAGCTAGGGTTTTCATTAATGATATACAATTTAAAGAAACAATTAATCACTACACAATAAAATAAATACTACAATTTTTTTGTAAAATTCTCAGCCCAATTACACTAACAAGATGATACATATAATTAGAAGGCGAAGAGAATTAGGCAGAAGCATAATCGCAAATTAAAAATTAAGCTGGAGGTGCGGAGCTGGGGGACTGCTGGAGAGATAAGGGGCTAGACCACAAGGGCTTACAGTTGTGTCCCCAGCCACACGATTCCTGTCCTCTCTCTTTATTAGTATATAGTCCTTGTTTTTAGATATAAATGGCCCTCGCCTACCATTGATCTGAGTAGCTTGTTTCTCATGTTCCCTACCTTATTTTACTATCTCTTGCTATGGATTTTCACAAATGATTCCTTTGTTAGATGCTCTCATTTTTTTCTTTCAAAAACAAAGAGAGATTGCAGATGAAAAAGAAAAGAAAAGAAAAGAAAACCCTATCCCTCCATGGTTATCCCTGAAAAAAAGGGTTCAAGTAGTGCCTATATGTATAAATCCTCTAGAGGTAAAGGGTTCAAGTATCTTTAAAAGTTTAAAAATTAAATTTACCATTCTTAGATTATCTCTAGAAAAATTTATAATAACTGAAAGAATATATATGAATGTCAAGACACACATATTTTCATTCTGTTCGTTTTAACTTAAGTCAATTGATTCCAAAATGTCTTATTTTATTTTTACTTTGTTTTTACCTAGAACTAATTTTAATTAGAAGTCAATATTATGTAGTTACAATAATTTATTGAAAATCAAATTTTTGTAATCTTATGAAATTTTTATGAAGTTTTCTAGTTTAAGACATTAAGAAAGAATAAAAATCTATAAAAATTTAATGACATTATAAAAATTTACTTTCAAAGAGATTTTGCATTTATATAATATTAATTTTAAAATAAAATTAATTTCATGTGAAAAAGATGTAAAAGTAAAAATAAGTCAATTAGTTTATGCCCCATTTGCATTTTTTCTTCTTTGGAGCACGAATATATACATGTTGGCGCATACATATACACACAAGTTATGAACCTTAGTCCCAACTAGTTATCGATCGTCAGCTACATCAATCTCGTATATATATTCATTCCGCTTGTTTAATTAATTACAAGCTCTTATATATGAAAGTCCCAAAAGGTAAAATATTTTTTTCCCGTACAAGCAATAAGACTTTTTTACAAAATTTTCTTTCTTTGATCCGGAAAAGGAGCTAGGTAAAGATAGAATTTGTGTGTGTGTATATATGCTTTAAATTTGTTGTGTTTCTTTCAAAAAATCCACACACACACACATATATATATGAGATATATATTGCTAGATTACTATCACTTTCATCACATGACCAACTGATCGTTGAGAGGGAGAGAGAAGGAGAGATAGATGGATGGATGGAGAGGGAGAGATCATATATATATGTATACGATGCAGAATTAATGATGGAAGAGAGTGATAGTAGGAAAACTTAGTAATTAGAAAATGAAGATATAATTAATATGAAGTGGTAAGGCTTGGGGATCGAAGCATGTATATATATATATATATATATATATATATATATATATATATATATATATATATATATATATATATATATATATGAATATGTGTGTTTTATGAAATGAACAATAATTTGGTTTGTGGTCTGGCCTTGTTATTATTTGTGTTGCGTCCCTTTCGGTAGTTATTAGTTGTGTTGGAGGGGTACAACAACACCAAACCCTAGAAGGTAAAAAGTAAAGTGGGCAGAGAGCAAAAGCATCGGCATTTGCGTGCTGCCCTGCCTGCACGGCTGCACCCTAACCCCTCAATTATATATACATGCTAAAGCTACCGTCAGCAAGCACAATTCCACCAAAAACAAAACTACAAAAGTCGAATGATTCTATTTTGTTGAAGTTTTATGAATGGAGAAATATATTTTGAAAAAGCTTTTCCTTAATATATGAGGTGACTTCATAGTAGATAAATCATGATCCCATATCAGGAAGGCATATCCTTCTCCCCAATCTCCAAATTACAGTTCTTATGATCATTAATAAACACTACGTACTACGTATATTTCATTATTTATGGATGTTGGCCCAAGTGCAACCAAGAGGAGGGGTGAATTGGTTGTTTTAAAAACTTTAGCAAAATCAAAATTTACAACTAAATTTACTCAACCAAAGATCAAGAACAAACCAAGTAATGCTAAGCACAAATAAAGCAAGTAAATAAAAGAGAATAAAGGAAAGAGTGCACCGGGATTTATAGAGGTTCAACTCCACCAACCGGAGTCTACGTCCTCTCCTCAAGCTTGCCCGCTTGAGATTTCCTCCACTATTTCTTGATCAATATTACAATGGTGTTTTCTTCAAGGTTCACACCCAACCAATCACTAGTTTTCCTAAAGGCTAACTAGAAACCTTACCAACACCCTTTTCCTCACTAGTTTTCCTAGAGGCTAACTAGAAACCTCACCAACTCAATCTCACAAAATGGTGTTTACAAGATTACAAAGTGGTAAGAACAATAGAAGCTCTCAAAGCTAGATAAACAAGTGAAAGCTCATTCTTTTAGCATTTCTCAAACTCAAGCTCTTTGAAGATTAAATCTCTTTTCTAGTTGCCAAGAGTTATTTCCAAAGTGTTTCTCCATGTTTTTATACTCATATGGGGGCCAAAGAGACGTTGGAAACCTGCTGGGGAAGTTTGGAAAAGTTCCTGAAATTCTGGTGACCGTTGCTCTGTTTTTTGTGCAAGTTCCAGACTTCGCGTTAAGTTTCGAGTTTAACAGGTTAAACTCGACTTCTCCCTTCAACGGTCAAAAGCAGCAGGAGATAGCGCATTTAATGCGCGGCAGACGTGCACAGGTGGCGTCTTCTGATTCGCCCGAGCTCTATTTGAAACTTTGACTTAAAATCGCGCCAGTCGTAGAATTTGAACGAAGCTGTCAAAATTCGACTTAACAGGTTAAAACAGAATTTTAACGCGTTGCCTGATGTTCTCCGAAAAGTCACAGGAAACTTAACTCTCGAATTAACCCAGTTTAACGTGTTAAAGTGTAACCCTGGAAGCAAGTTAAACTTGGGTGAAAGAAATACCTGTTAAACTATGACTTTAATGGATTAAACTTGAAACAACTCCAAAACACTTGTCATTTGGAAATCAAAACTTGATTCAAACATTAACCTAAGTTAATAACCTACCAATTTCTTTTCAAAAGCAATTTTTCCTCAATATTCTTAAAACATATTTTTTGAGATAACACTTGAAATACTTAGAATTTAAGCACAACTTTAACAAATCTATTTTGACCCAATAAAATGATATTAAACACAATAACACAATACACTTGTCATCATCAAAATTAAATATTTGCTTGGAACAAATCCAACAATGGAGGAAAATGGAAAATTAGTTTAACAATTAAAGAGATAATTCCACCAAGAAAGTTCAAAGCTAAAAACAAAATGGCACAAGTCTCACTAGAATCCCGGTCATTAGAAGCTCCTTTTGGCTCATTCTACTTATGAGTGTAAACGGGCTGAGTCTTTATCAAGTAGCTTGAACTCAAGCATGTAAGTATTCATACCTTTTTATTAATGGATCTAATGGGTCTTCAATAACATATAGCCTACTTTAACTTCTAGCTAATCAAAAAGTTTTTTTGTTTAAATCTCTAAATTTGACATAATAAGCTCCGTAAAAGGCCTTTCATTTTAGTCTTGCAGGCTTTTGAGTTGAGCTTGAGCCCTCCTTGAGTCGAAACTGAGTCGACCCTTGAGTAATCTAATAAGCTCAAATTTGGGTAGCTTTGATACCTTAAGGGGCTGAGCTCAAGCCTAGTGAGCTCGGGTTCAACTCGGCCCCTTTACACCCTTAATCCTAACTCTTCTTGTGCAGCTAGTTGATAGTTGTAAGGAGTTTTTTGAGCAACACATTTCAATTCTAAGGATATGTTATATTTGGGACTGTCTAACATGTGTTTGACCTCCTATGTGCCATATAGGTACAATTCCAAAAGCATCTTTAATATAATTTTAAAATTCCAATCATGTCTTTTCTTAGAATCTTCATCTCCCTCCTCTCGCTCCTCCTCATTGTCAATCCCATCTGTCCATGGCATGTCATTGTCATAAGAAGCTCGTCTCCATATACCAGGTGGGTATCGATCATTGGCTGGAAACACGGCATTTGATCCAGCTCAGTTCACATCAACCATATCAAAAACAAAATGATGATTCATTGGCTGGTGGTTTTGATGACATCCGCCAGCAGCAAAGAATTATATTTTGGGTGCTCTTGTTGGATAAGAGACGAGTTAACGATAGGAAGAATGGTAGTGCGCACGGTAGTGAGGAGGGGTGACAATAGTGGGTGCGGCAATAGGGAGAGGCGGTGAAGAAAGGTTGAAGATGAAGGATTTCGCCTAAAAAAATAAAGACAGAGTTTGGTGTAAAAGCCCATATTTTGTCCCTCATTTTTTTATTCTAAATGAATCCCTAATAATTTTTTTTAAGTATATATATGTATTGATCAGTATTCAAGTGTAAAATTACAATCGTAATGTAGAAGAGGCTATAAAATTATTTACCAACAAAAATAATATATCATTACCAGTTTTGTTATTTCATTTATACATATATGTCATATGTTTTATAGATATCTATTACTTATTTTATACATCAAATTTCATACATATCTATTATCTGATTTATTCATATCTCTATTTTTTATGAAAAATTGGATTTAACACGTTTGTAACATATTATTGAATATGTCAATAACATATATGTGATCTTGTTTTTACATATGTCACACATTATTTGTATATATTTCTTACTTTTTTTAATACATGGAGCTTGTACGTACATATCTGGTATCTGATTTATATATATCTCTAGTTTTTTTGTGCATAGGATTTAATATGGTCACACTTATTTTACATTATTAAAGGTGATATTGAAATACAAATATATATAAACATAAGAGATATAGTGTACATTATTACCTGTTTTATTTAGGTTAAACTATAATTTGACTTGTAACTAAATTCAATTACTATTAATTGAGAAATATAAAAAGAAAAAGATATAAGATTAATCTTCACTACCAAATGTGACACACTCACAAGTGTGCGGTCCATCAAAATAAAAAAAAAAAATTTGGTTCTTCTATCTCATGAATGACGCTCATCCTCGATGCGTTTTGCTTTTACAACCATCTACATGAACAACATCCCCCTATTTCCCTAATTTGAGTTTTGGCAATGGATTCTCCCTTTGTTTTTTATTTTATTTTCAGGAAAGTAAATTAAAGGATTTTATTGTAAAAAGAACGAGAAAAGTACAAGACCAAGAAGCTGGATAGATACAGCAAATATAGAACAATCTGTCCTCAAACGGATAAGAAAGCCTACATAATACGAGTTGATAGGAATATTTAAAATGCTAGAGGCTAGAGTCTCTGTTACTGACTCAATCAGCAATCGAGCTTCCGAATTTGGAACATGTGTTCTCGGAAACCAGCAATGGGATGGAAGCGAAGTTAAACCTTTGATTCCTTGAAGCCGCGAATATTATTCCAGTAAAGCTGAAAAGAGTAGCTATTCTGAGCATAGTATACACTCTTATTAATAACAAATCCACAAACTGTTCCTGTATCTAAAACATCATTTCTTAGAAGAAAAAAAATATTTCATGAAATAATAAATTTTTTGTACGGAATAACCTTTTTTATTAAGAAAAACAGCAATTGGCATATGTGGGAACAGTAATGACTGAACATAAAAATAAATGATTGGTTAGTAACTACAAGGCTAGATTATTTCTATGCAAAATTTGGTAGCGTAGATGATGGAAGAAATCAAGAGGCAAACAGTGTAGACAATAGAGGTAATCTGGAGACGAGCGGCAACAAAGGATATTTTGAGACATTGAAGGAGTTGATCTGGAGGTGAGTGAGGATATAATGCTATTTGGACATGAGCAACCATGGTGAAATCTGGAGGTAGGCCTAGGCTAGCACTAGCATCATCTAGAGGCAAATGACAACCTACATCTATAGAGGCAATAATGAGGTACGGTTTAAAGAAGTTGATTGTGGGATCTGGAGGCGAGCAATGATGGCCCGATTTGGAGGAGACGATGGCAGGATACGGAAGTGGTGGAGCAGGGTCCTAGGACCTTGAATTTACTTCCACTGGTAGGCTGTCAGGGAACTATGATCCCACTTTGTTACAATTGAATAGTTATTACTCGTGAAATATCTTAAATCATTACGTGCAAATAGTTACTTGGCCCACCATGCATAGGAAATATGCATGCATTGTCCTAGCTATGTAATAATAATAAATTAAACAACATTAAAAATAGTATCGCGACAACTAACGAAAACACAATTCTAAACAAGCCAAGACATAAAACTTTAGTTGCTTTAACTTCAAGTAACAATTGTGTGCATACATCTTAAACTTATATACATCCAAATATAACCATAGTGTTATACAACCAATGGACATTAATAGAAGCAATCTCTTTGTATAAAAATGCCATACACATAGATGAAGCAACATATATCTACTAAGATCCATCCTTAACCTTTCACCCAAGCAAACTTGCTTCAAATGATGAGCCACACTTTCCTTGTACTCATTAAGCCTCAAACTGCAATGCAAACACTTTGGTCAGTAATAACTTATGCCATAAGTAACTTAGAAACTTAAAATTTCCTACTTAGAGAATACCTTCAAACCAATAAAACTTAGCTTTAACAGTTGCCCCTTATACTCTGTTAAGCCTGATTAGCCCATTTAATACCCATACAACACTTAAGGGGTGAGTACTCTAAAGTACTCAGTAAGAGATTCGGCACCTGCATGGAGAAACAAATGCAAGCATGCAAAGCACAACAAGCACAATTCTACATATAACAAATAGAACAAACAAGCAACCAACTATACAACCAGAAACAAGAATAAGAACAAAAAACAATGCAAATAATGGATGGATGGATGGATAAATGAGTGAAACATGCACATGCAAATGCACTTAGGACTTCCTTACACCCGTAGGTGCTAGACTTGCTGTGAGCTTTTACCGCTAGGATACTTGAATACTAGCCCTCATATCCTATGCTAGCACTTAACCAACCCAATGAAATCTTTTTACGAACATCTTAGAGTAAGTCATTATTTACTTAACCCTTGCCCGCCTTTGACAAGCTACTTAAAGTAAGTTATCACTTACTCCCTTCGTACTTGTCTCTTTCCCTTAACTTATTGTGCAGGGTAACTGTTTTATGTGGTCCAACTTACCAAGTTCTTAAAGCTCAGCTTAGGGCTCTTTAATGGCTTACTTACCAAACCACAAGGTTTGGATGGGATCATTTTAGGTTTCCTTTTCATTGCCCGAAGGTCTAAGACATTTTACTTGAGTCAACAAAGAATCTGAAACTCGCCTTAATCCCTTTAGTGCTCCCTTAATAACTTAAGCATTTTAAACCCCTTAGCCACCATTCCTTACCCTACTTTAACCACACCACTTAGCTATCACCTAAATAATGCATAAATCCTAACTTAGGAATGAGTTTTAGACCCAACCGAAGCTACGGAACATCTAAGAATAGCATAGGAATGATAATCGAGAGATTGAGACTGACACGGCCGTCCCTGGCCTCTGCCCAAGAAGCCCTGTGAGAGCTGGTCTCATAGTGGTTGCAATTGGCTAGTTGTATATGTGTGCGGATTAAAAATCCCATGATACTAGTTGATTATCCTAGAATATGCAAGATGCATGCTCTTCATGCTTTGACTCAGATTAATAAAAACATAAAACATTAACTTGGCCAAGCAATTTCTATAGAAAATAAGTACAAATAGCCAAAGCATACAAAATCAACATTTATGTGAGGAGTTTACTACACATAACAACTCATGGGAGCATTCATATATAAAGTAGACTAATGCCCTCACCCAAAAGCAACACTAAAGTTTAGGACTCTTCATAACATAGACTATGGAGGCAACTAGAGTACTATATATATACAAACCTCTATTGAAATCTTCTTTAACTAACTCCCACCTTGGATGTGAATCCCAGTGGCAAGTCTTAAAAACCCTTGTCTAGTGTTACTAGGCTCTGCAGCTAAAGGAATACTCTAGTTAGTACTATTACTTGACCAACAAACTACTCAAGCATACTCATGTAGACTAGAATCACAAGGATTCTCAGTGCAATACCTGTGCACAAAAAGCCACTACCGCAATAACCCTCAACAGTTACCCGGCCCAACAACTTCTGAATCTTCACAACATAACTAGGGAGTGAGAACATAACATTCTCAGTAAGGGGTCTTCAGTGTACCTGTAAGAAAATTACTAAGGACACTACATATGATAACATATGTAACTTGCTGTGAGCTCATACGGCCTAAGGGTCTAATATATGCATATATTTAGGTCCCTTGAGACCTCTCCTCATCATTGTCCTTAAAGTACAAGGCATTGCCTTGCCTACTAGCAAGCTGCGCTTGCTAGCCTAACTAGTGATAAATCACCAGTTGAACCTCTTCCTTAGTATGTTATGCAGGGGAATTATGGTGGGACTATTGTAGACTAGGTCATTTAGACCTTGTAGACTAGGTGCACTAAGGTTTCGCCTTGCAATCTTGTGGCTACGGCATGGCTAGGTCGTCAAGGGTTTTAAACCTTTCACCCGAGCTAATGGTACTTAGTTATGCTCATTTGCAACTAGTTTCATTTCTTATGGCTCAAGCAACCATAAAATCTTTCATGTCTTAAGGAAACACTCAAGTCTTGAGGGACTTTCGGAAGTCTCGGAGTACCACTGGCATACTTAGGCCCCAAAGCACCCTAAGAACTCCTCTAGGTCTCATCTCGATCACCCTAGTAAAATGTGAGAAATTCTGCCATCTTGCATGTGGAGACGTGTCACCACAGTTGATAACATTCAGACCACATTTGCATAATTGGCGATGCATCGCCAATCTGCGAATCTGCAGAATTGGCATGCATTTTACTACTATGAACTTTGGACACTTAGCAAACATAGTAAACATGCTTGGAAAGCCTCCAAATTTCACACACACATAGACCATGTTGCATAGAACATAACCAACTATCCCAAGCCAATCTATGATGTCTCGTAACATCATTCAAATCCTCTCAAACCTCATAGTCCACCACGATTCAACCAAATCCTCTGACTAATGCTGTTGTTAGAATCACTCAAATTCTTCAAGCAAACTCATGTCAATAGCATTAATTGATCTTCAAGTCATAACTCCCTTACCTCAACTCCAAGTAACAAGCAAGAATCAACCTCTTTTCCAATTAACTAAGCTCACCAAAATATCACCTAAGTTCCAAACAAAAACATAGACACTAATCATCAAAACTTTGCTTCCTAACCCAAACCCAAGCTCCAAACTAACCAAATAACATGAATTCAATCAAGAACACATTGATTACCTCGTATCAAAAACAGGGGATGTGATAAACACACTTCCAAGCTCCAAAACCATGGTTTAATGCTTAAAATGAGCTCCTTCTAACTTATATACTCTTGATAGCTCTTCTTGGCACCAAGAAATCTTGATTTCAAGGTTGAATTAAGAGCAAAATGAGAGTGAGAAGGTTGGAAACGAGATTATGGCAGCCATAGCCTCACTTCCCCTTCTTAAACCCTCACTTAACCTCTAAGCCACCAAAGTATTAAGCTTAATACAATTAAACCCCCATCTTTTGGTACTTCGTTATTCTTGATTAAATTCTTGTTTATTTCTTCCAAGTTTGGGTTAAGGTTGAAAGTTAAGTTATAAAAACTCATTTTAAACACTCAGGACTCGTCCCGGCTACCCATGGTGAAAAATTACCATTTTACCCCTGAACCTCATTTAATGTCTTTTCTTCCTTGAAATTTAGTGAATCTTGCTAAACTTGTCTATGCTTGCTATGTAAACTTGAAATTTGGTTCTAAACTTAATTTAGAACACTCTACCTTTCTCAGGAGTGCCTACTACTAAGAGGTCCATAACAGAGACATTCTTAGAATGCCCCGACCTTGAGGGATTTGTGACTTGGTGATGCCATCGGGGACGCATCACCAACAGGATCATTTCTTAGGTTCCTAGCAAGATCGTCGGCAGTATTACATGACTACGCACTATCTTGCGCAAACTTGCTCAATCTTTCAATCCCCAAAGCCATTTCATATGTGTCTTATTTCTACTTCATTCCTACATGTGATATTTCTACTTCATTCCTACATGTGATACTACATTTCTATGCATTATTTGAGCTGAATTATCTTAAATCCCTTATCTCAAATCATCCTCAAAGCAACAAGTAAGCAACAAACACACTTGCGCTTCGTAAACTTCCTTTGAGTTCCAAGCTTGAATTCAATCAAATTGGACACCAAAGGCATGAAATTAAGATCATTCCTAACCATTTAACAAGCTTAGAACTAACCTATAAGGATCAAAGACGCTTACCTTAGGGTTTGAACCAAAAACTTGCAAAACCAAGCTCACATGCACCAATTCCACCAAATATAAGTTAAGGGCTTGTTAGGATTACTTTAGGACCTTAAATTTTCATAGAATTATGGGTGATCTAGGAGGTTTGAAAATGGAGAGCTATGGAGGAGAGAGAGCCACGAAATTGCAAGTGAATGAAATGATAAATAGTATCATCCTCCTTCCTAAAAATATCTTAACTACCCCACTTATCCCAAATCTCTTCTACTTGTCACTTTGGCCCTCAAACTTAGCTTTGATTCACTTAAGCCACTTAAACCTTTCCTACACCATCACTACTTGATCCCATTGAAAGGTTTTTCTTACCCAAACACTTTGCTCCTAAGCCACTTAAGTCATTATAAGACATAGTAGCTCAATTTCTCACTTAGTACAATTTTCATCCTTAAATGCTACTTTTGGTTACAATGGGTAGAAATACTTATGGTCTTAACTTATTTATCTCAAAACACTTACATAAACCTAATTTCACAGAAATTACGGCCATGCTACTGACTTGAACCAAAATTACCATTTTTTCCTTTTTCCTTTTTTAATGTCAATTATACTTTGGAACTCAACTTAACCTTACTTAGCTTACTTTCTTTGCTTAATAAAACTTATTTGAGGAAAGTAACTTGGGATTTGCTTACCTCATCATTTGAGCTAAGGGAAATACTTGGATATCTTGTACAATGGAGATGAGCGATGATAGCACAATCTGAAGTTGATCATCGTTGATGCAACCAAGGTGACAGTTAACCAAAGAAACTCCAATCTGAAGGCTATATTTTGCAAGTTTGAGGGAATTGATGACGGGAGGCAGCAGTAAGGGGTAGGGTTTCTATAAGGAGGGAAGATTATGCCCATGGTTCAATTTTACCAAAATTTGGGTCATGTGGTTTAAAGGTGTTGACTATGAAATCTAGAGGCAAGCAATGAATATGCAATCTAGAGAAGATGACGGCGGGATCTAGATACAAGAAATAACAATTTAATCTTTAGAAGAGGACAAGACCATTTAAAAACAAGCAATGACATCACGATCTCGAGGCAATGATTAGATAAAGAAGCCCAGATATGAAAGCTACAATTGACATAGTGAAAGGAACGAATAATGGGAAGCAATAGTGGCGATAGGGGGTAAGGTTTCTAAAGAGAGTGAAAGAATTCGGCCAGTGGTCGTTCTGTCAAAATTTGAGCTAAGTAGTGGGTTATATTATATATGAATAATTAATGGTAGGTTACTGTGTTTATGCTATATGTCACTAGACTTAGTGGGCCAAGCCTAAGCTCAACATGACTAGAATTTTTTGCCCAGATGGAGAAATAAAAAAAATGATGGGGAAATTGTACACTTTAACCTCAACCTTTTAATAATGTTCCTATTTTAACTATAACCTTCGTTTTATTCGTTGTGCCTCCTTAACATGATTACAACATTTCATTTTGAATCTTTTCTAGATAGAGTATGTTATCTTGAATGTAAAATGACATGCCAACATATAATTATAGGGATAAATGATAGTTTTAACCCTTGAAAATATTTTTCTTTACCAAAACAACCTTGAAATTTTGAAATTAATGATCAAACCACCATATTCACTTTCGTGATACTCTCACCATTTTCAACCACTACCCACTCACCGTCGGGCATCAAGAACTCCAAATTTTGAAGGGTTATATCACTCTTTTCTTGTGCTAAACTACACTATATGATATAATTCCTTTCCCAACAAAATGATTCAATTCATCAGTTCATCGTTTTCTTCTTGTTCTTTTAAATAAGTACTAAATATTTTGATAAAAATGATAAGATTTATTCATTTGTTTCTTCTCTTTCAACGTTCTCTTCCTCTCATCTTCTTCCAAATAACGATCTCTTTCTCAACCAAATTCAAATTGACGTACCTGGATTTGCCAGAATCTAATTCAAATTGGAGAAGGGAGAGAACTTGGCTCCTAACTTTCATCATCATCCCCATGTTCTTCATCCACCTCTACACCCACTAGTACCTCCTCCATGCCTACTGCCGCTAGCTTTGCAACCACCATCGCAATTCCCATGGTGCCCATGTCATTTTTTACCTCGGCCTTACCACCAATCACGACTCAAAGCTAGTGTACTCAAATCTCTTATGGTTTTCACCTTTCGTTCTCAGACTCGCCCAAATCCATCTCTCAAATGTTAGATCTGGTTTGAAATGCATTGATTTGTCTCTTTACGAGATTTTTTCTTTTAATTTGAAAATTTGTTCTTGAGTTTGTCTTGTAACGTAATGGATGGGGAAGTAGTTAGGAGATATGAGAGATGGAGTAAGGTAATGTCAAGGTAGAGAGCAAAGATAGGAGCGAAGGGGGCGTGGTTGGCATCGAGAGCAATGACGTGGGGCGATGTTAAATAGGTGGGGCAACGATGAAAAGGTTGGATCAAAGAGAATAAGAGGTGGGATTAATGACGGTTGATGAGGGTGAGCGTGCCACTACTTTTGATGGCAATAAGAAGGAGACAAGAAAGGTTGTTCCACGGAATTGGAGGTGGACACCTAGGACATTGCGGAGCTGCCACATGATGTTCTCAATGTCAAAGGTGCCGGTTGAACTTTGAAAGAAAATTTGAGTAGATTCAAAAAATTGGGAAACTTTCAAAAGATAATGGTATGATTAGTAGATTTCAAAGTTTTAAGGTTTTCTGGTAAAGGGAAAAATTCTTAAGGACTAAAACCATTATTTATCCATATAATTATATGCTAACGTGTTATTTTTCATCCAAGATAATGGATTTCATCAAAAAAAATTTCAAAATGGAACGTTTTAACCACGTTAAGGAAGCGTAACCAAACAAAATGGGGGTTAGAGTTAAAATAGGAACATAATTAAAAGGTGAGGCCTAACGTATCTAATTTACGCAAAATACAGCCCTAAAAATTTCACACTTGCTAAAGGAGAAGGGAATGAACCACAAGTCCACTCCCACAAGCCCAAAAGGGCGGTCCGTGTAAGCGGCCGAATTGAACCACCCCATACCACTGCAAAACCTGGAGAAGAGTTGCCGCTGCCAACTATATAGAGATAGGGATGACATTCGCAAAATCTGTGACCTGTAAACATCTACCCATAATGAGCGAGTAAGCGAGTAAAAATACCCATGATGAAACAGACATGAGTAACAAATAATACCTGTCTGACAGATACAAATGGGTGACAAGTAGTAAGTATCCATCACTTGTAAATCTGTCCTCTTTACTGGTGAAACCCGCCAGTATGAATTTTCTATTTATTAATTATAATGTGGGGGCAACACCTACAATTAATTAATATTTTATACTAATTATCATTGGATATTTTCTTATATGTATGCTATAATTTTGTTGTCTTATATGTGGACAATAATTTTATATATATGTTTTATATTTTATTTCTATGAAATTAAAAAAATACAGTTTAAACCATGAGTTACCAACAGATCATGGATGTGGGTGAGATTTTTTACCACGGGCACAAATAGTGGATAGGGGTATCCATATCTAATCCGTGCCTTAGTACAAAACAGGCCGAATCACAACTATAGAGGCAGAATCTTGATCAAAGAATTAGTGTTAGAGATATAGAAGTTAACTAGCAGCATAAATCTGGTTTTTCCCTTTTATTCTCTAGAGTCTGTAAACAACAACCGGAATTTGTTAAAACAACAATTTATATACTACATGATCCTCGGATAAATCTAATTAAGCTTATTGAAAGTGAGCCTTTCAAGTATGGTTTTGGAACTAAGAAGAAGAGAAAGCATCCGGATATTCTGGCACTAAATCCAAAGTTTTTAGCTGAGAGTTTCTCTAATTAAGTGAATGAATATCTTTCTCCTTAGCTTCCATTTTGAGGCCGAAATTTAACGGGACTTCAAGCAAGAACATGGCACACACACATACACATGCCAGAAGTGGATTGTAGGTTCTTCTGACACAACTAGATCATAGGTTCTTCTACAATCCTAGTGGATTTTTTGTTTTGTTCCATCTTACTCCCTAACTCTAGAGTTTTCTAGAAAATATCTCCTTAACCTCACCCACTTTGTAGATATCTTTTTTAACATTTATATTTTTCACACGATCTTCCAAAGAGCAGATATATAGACCAACACTCTTCAAGTATAGGGACGGTAAAATTTGACCCGACTTGAAAACTTAATTCAATTAAATCAAAAAAGGCAATGATCCGTACCCGACCTAAACCTAAACCGAATTAAAGTGAAACCCGAGCCTGAACCCAATTTGACTTGAACCTAAAATGACCCGATTACTAAACCCGACAAGACTCGATTTTAACTTAAATTAACATAAAATATATGGTTGGTAAAGATTTTAAAAAATTTATAATTTAATATATGTGAATGAATTTCTTCTATTTTGTTAATCTATTTTTTGTTGTAGAGTAAATGAGTGAGAGCTATGGTAAACAATTAGTGATATTATGATAAAGAGATAAAAATAATTAGATTTTAGAAATTATAGTACTCTTTCCATCCCATATTCTTTGAAATATTTAAATTTTTTAAATAGTTTGAATTGAATTTATTCATATTACTTCCTCTGTCTCAAATTCTTTGCATTATTCATATTTAACAATTAATCTATATTTTTTTATTTTAAAAATTTTAATATATAAATAAAAATTTTTTATATATGAATGATAAATCAAGACTTATAGTTTTTAAATATTTTTTTAATTTTTAATAAACAACAATATAAATAAATTCAAGTCAAATCAGTCAAAAAAGTTAAAAGGAGTAAAGAAAATGGGATAGAGGGAGATTATTTGTTAGAAAAAAAAAAAAGTATATATTTAGAAACTGTAGGTTTTTATTTATTATTTAATATAATAATTTTTTATTTATATACTAAAATGTTGAAAATAAAAAATCATAGATTAATTGTTAAATAGTAAATGTTAAAAAGAACTTGGTACAGAGAGTATATTTTATTAAAAAAATTATATATTAATATATCTTCATAAATTTTATATTATTTTTTTATATCTAGTTAAATTAAATTTTAATCAAAATTAAACAAAAAAAATTGAATCAATTCAGCTATTTTGGCTTATACATCAGTGAACCAAGTAAACTCGACAATCAAGTTGAATTTAGTCTAAGACTTAATAACCTGACCTGATTGAATCTGAATCCAAATAAACCTGACCTGACCCAACCCAAACTCGAAATCTACTCATCCTGAATCCAAATAACTTGACCTGTACCTGACATGGACCCGAATATATGCTAATATGATTAAACTTGAACTTAAATGACCTAACCCAAACCTGATCCGACCCACTCAATTGCCATCTCTAAGCCTTCACGGCTCTATTTCTCCTCTACAATGGAGGAGTGGCGTTAAAGGGCAATGATTATGTTGTCCCTTTCCAGGGTTTGGTTGATAGGGATGATGAAGGTACAAGGTGCCAATATAAAAACTTGGTTTTGCTCCAAACAAGGTCATTAAATTAGTTGCTAAAAATTGGCTTGAGCTGTTTTCCAAGGCATATCCAACTGTAGCATTCCAAGCGAAAATTTTGAAGGCTTCCTAAACTGAATCTTCATGAATCAGTTGGGCCTTTTCAATTCATAGTGATGCTTCTTTGCTAGCTATTTGGGTCTGTTTATTTGGTACACATATGCAGGGTCCAAGTCAAGCATTGAAATATATATATATATATATATATAAGGGTGTCGTGGTGGTAATTAATAACCTCGTACAGATTATGGCATGAATAATAAATTCAATGGCTTCTATTTGCAACACTGACCTCAAAGTCTAAAAATGGTCACGTGCCCAAACAAGTGAACTAATTGCTCCTCTACAAGTCAAATTTTGAGAGGCAAGTCTCAAACTAAAGGATTTTGCCTTCACCATTGGGAAGAAGTCAAAGCTCTGAACAACGTAACAGCTTTGTGACAAAATGGCATGGTCATCGAGCACTGTGCAGGCAACTAGACATGTTGAGATCGGCTGTGTTTATAAGGAAAAATGAGTAGGTAGGAAGATCTCTGTGGTTAAAGTTACAAGACTGCCTATACACTAAAAAATAAAAACCAAAAACTCTATCCTTTCTACTTCATTCGTTTTGCTCCATGGAAAACAGTACTTTCTGCGCATTTAATACCACCGGAGATCCTCTCTTTGTTCTCTCCACAATCTGTTTGATTAATTGCTTCTCCATCTCGTCTTCAGTATCACTACTTTCTTCTTCACTTACACCAATGTCAAGCAACTCCTGGTACCGTGATGACTTCCCTTCCAGTGCATTTGCCACACTAGAAAACGTTTCTTCTGACTTCCTTCCCATCTCCCGCCCAAAATTTAGCTGGGGACTGTTACAATTATCATCTCGATGCAATGAGATACTTTCATCAAACAAATAGAGCCCCTGCTGACTGGTGTTGCTATATTGTCTTGACTTTGAAGAATCCTCTCCATCAGACTCATCGATTTTCATCAATTCCTCATAAGCTTCGTTGTAAGCATCCAAAGCTTCCCCTGATAAATTCATGACTAAAGGATGGTCAGTTGACTTGCAGTCTTCATCAAATACCAGGTGCTTTTCATGTACAACAAATCTTGATTCATTGTTTGAGAATCTTCTGTGAGAACTTTTATGGCTCGACTCCAAGAGTTCCATATTCCTCTGGCTGTTCTCGAGTGCAGTTTCAAGCTCTCTCACACGTTCTTTGAGTCTTGATTCAATAACTTCATGCAGACGCAAGCTCAGTTCCCAAGGTGAAACTGCATAATTTCCAGTGTGTGTTGTAAAAGCACCACTGCTATTTGGATCTGACGCAGTTTGAGCAATGCCATGCCCCTTAAGCATGTCGGCCCTCAACTCACCTTCAGCAAAATCTGGTACAGAATCTGGATCAAGCTGCATGATAATTAAGCTTTGTTACTTGGGAATGATACTGGAAGAAGAGAGAAGCAACACAATAAAAATGTCTCTAGTTTTTTGTTTATTTCTCATTACAGAGCAGCATTGCTTGCAAAGAATCTAAGCACCTTTCTGGTAGAGCATCATAGAAGATTGGTTTGAACATGCACAACCACAATTATCTAGAACAAAAGATTATTGCAAGAGTCTCTGACTTTGCTACCCTTACCAAAGAAAAGCTACTTGAGAGCAAAAATAAAATAAAATCAAGAAGAACCCATATACATATTGATGCAAAAAGTGCAAAAGAAAATGGGATAAAATAAAGATCATGTAGCAAAAACCATCAGGGCACAGGCATACCTCAACCAAATCAGACACTCTCCTGTCCAGACTAGAAGCATTAATGTTCAGCCCCAACCTCTCAAGCTCAGCTTCAAGCTCTGCTTCAATTTTGCTCATTGACTCTGAACACTGCTTCACCTTCTCATAATATGATTCTTTTTCATTGTATTTCTCTGAATTATCCACTTTGTGTTTGGGGGTAAATGGATTTGATACCTTGTCATGAGAGGGGTCATTACACAACTCTTTTGGTCTGTGATCCTCATAGGTGAGTTCCTTCACCATCATCAAATCTTTCATCTCAAGTTCGTCTTGTAGATCTTGAACCAAGCTTTCAGTTTGCTTTAACAAACCGCTCAGCTTGTCTATCTCCTTCTTGTTTGTGATGGCAGAAGATATTATCCCAATAGAGATACCAACACACAAGAGAACCATCTCATCTGGCAAACCTGATCAAATGGTTTAAGAGAGAATCTAATAAGAGGTAAAGAAAGCTTTACATGTGCAATGTAAGGTCTTCCCATATATGACCAGATCAAATAGAGATGAGAATGTGTAACCAACTGAGCAGTTAGTTTTTTGTGGTTTTTACTACACATGGCACAAATATACAATTTGCAGCCTCAAAAATAATCTCAAGTTCTTGGTACGAGTTTCTGTACAACAAGCTTTTCTTTCCCAGTTCAGCTGAAGCAAGGACTGCTAATACAGGAAAGTTAGCATTAACCAGAAGAATAGAACATCAATGCCTCAGTGTAAATAAGGACAGCCTATTTATACTCTATGAGCAATCATGCGTAAGTTTATCCAAGAGTCTTAACTTATCTTCTAGGCCTTTGGGCTCAAATATTTGTTTCGGTACACATTACCCCAAAACATTTGGGGGGCAGGGGGAGCAACGGAAAGGTAGCTAAACACAAATTTTCTTTTTAAAATAGGTGAGTACCTCAAAATCCAAAATAAAATGATAAGCTATAATTTCAATTTATGTGGATGCAGGCTGACTTTACCACCTTGTAAGCTGAAGGGTTTCGGAGACACAACTTTGCAGGAATCATTTGGTTGGTGCACATTTCCCCTCTTAAGCTTTGTTTCCTTGCAGAGATCCGTAGAACTAAATTTCGGTAGTGGAGGAATGCCATAAACGTACTTATTTTGTTCCACACCGGCTTCCTTGTGTGGTTTATGCTCCTTTTCATTTGACCCACATGGAAAATTTCCATTAGTTCTGCTGATTATTTTGCTTCCATCAGTCACAATAAATGGCCTAATTGTTGGGGGAGATGGTGCTACAAACCTAAGCACAAACTCTTCCATTCTGGCATGTTCTGTGTATAGCTGAGCCATCGCACAACTCTCTAGGGAACTCAGGGGTTTGGCAGAACGGCGATATAAATGTCGATATCTTAGAGACCTCTTGTTCCTGAGAAAACCAGGAACACTACTGATTCTGCCATTTCTACATTTACCAGAACTGCTAACAAAATGATCAACCGGTCCAATTGTATGCTCATTATCTTCTAGGTATTCACTTGTTAACGATCTCAGGCCTAATTTAGATGAAGAAAGAACATTAGAATCATAATAACTTGAAAAATCTCCATCTCTTGTTTGACCAAACAAATTATCAGATTGTACTTGCGCTCCTAAAGAACCATAAAATTCATAATTATCTGGCCATTCCCCATAGACTCCTTTTTCATCAGGAGAAATATCCCTCATTTTCTGTTGCTGTGCCAACCTGTGGAAAGGGCTAGTGGTAGCTTCAGGCTCCCTATATCCTAACCCATCCGAAGAACATGCTGGAAAGCTATCCTTATGTCTTGAATCATGATTCTTCCAATACTTAGAAAAGTATCCACCAGCAGCTGCTGCTGCAACAACCCAGAACTCCATTTCTGCTCTCCTTCTCACAATGTTTCAGAATATTAACCGAGTTCAGCAACAGAGTTATCCAGCATTATTTTGGCTGTTAACACCAGATGTCGGAATGCAACAATGTCCATGATCCTTCAAATAAATTATCCACTTGCTTGTACGTTCCCCAGTCACAACCACTTATCGCTGTTTTTCAAAAAAGCAAACATAATGAAGAACAGTACTTGTTGTTAGATTAATGGCACTTTGCTCATTCGAGAAGGGAACAATGTAGCAACTTTTACAGAAGTTTCTTTAACTTAAGCAACGATTTGATGAATGGCCTGCAGAAATCAACTCCAACCTCTAAACCTCGCAAACTTTATGCAAGAACACTTCATACTTCCATCAACCAGAGAAAAAATAAATCCTGTCCCAACTTGAAAAAACCAATATTCACCAAATAATCGATGAAGAAGGTCAATTTCCGCAAAGCCTTTCTAAAAAGATTTCTTGTAAAGACTGACCAGCTATCTCCCGTCCGCAGATATATCGCAATCCGGCCTCAACCCACTTGTAGATAAAACTTGGCACCTTAATAACAGATTAAAAGGCGGCGATTTCAACCTTCTTAAACTAATGAACCGCGAATGAGAAGAAAAGGCAAGCAGCTTTGTTGCCTTAAGAATGTCTATTGTGGGAAATTTAGGAGCGTACTTTTGAGCATAACCCAGCAGAGCCACCCATCAACGCCGATTATTCTCTTTTCCAGTAATGAATCTTTCTCCTACTGAGTGGGAATCTTTGAAGAACTTCGGCCCCGTTGCTCAGTTATCCAGAGTCATATGGTTCAATTCAGCCTGCGCGTAAATGGTTTTCTAAAACGATAAAATAGTAGTAGCAAGAAAAAACACAAGAAAAGAAATAAAAATCTTCCAACTGGGAAAACTAGAAACTATGGTGAATAATTAAATATGGCCACCGATTTTTTTCTTTATTTTCAAATATTAATTTTATTTACAAAAATTTAAAAATACGTAAAAGTTATGGTTATGAAATCGCATTCGCATTCTAAAAGGAGTTCCCGTTCGCATCTGTCAAGGCCACCAAATCCTATAAAACCCTTTTTTTATTAGTGTATCATTAAAGTTTTAAATAATTTATTTAATGGTTAAGATAAAAGTACTAAAGTTAAAAATTAAATATTATCATTAGATAATTTTTTAAAAAATTTTAAAATTAATTACTGACACTAATATCAAATAAAGTCATAATAAATATAATTGAGAACCTCACATTTTTCCTAAAAATTACATGTTTTTTCATACTTTTGTTTGTATTCGGTTTTTCAAGAGAATAAAGAGTGTTATCCTACTTACATCATTAATCATCGAGGGGTAGTGTGGACTCTAATAACTAAACCCTAGCCGCACACTTCTCTCCTTCCATCATTTCTTCTCCTGTATTTTTTGTGTATCTGACTAAATTTAGATTTTAATCTAAACTTGGCTGGTTGATATTTCATCATTATTCCACCTGATTATTTTCAATCACTTTTACTGTCCATTCTCCTACATAAAATTCTTCCACCGCCAGCAATAGAAACCTCATCTAATTCATCCAACATTCTACTCTGGATATTCTAGGTGGCCATTTTCAAAATTGGTAGCTACAAGAAGATCAAGTGAGGTGTGGAAAATGGCTGAAACTTAGATTATGAGGCGTTTACAAATAATAGATTAAGATGATCATGTGTTATTTTATATTTATCTTATCATTTATCTTGTCTTTTTTCAGTTACTTATGAGTTATTTCTCTAAAATTATTCTGGTTTACTTAGAAAGTTCCGATTTAATCTGATTCTCTTTCCATCATTTAGTATCACAAGGATGTATAGTCTTTTATTGGTCAGTCTATATGTCCTTGCTGTTCTTTAACATTCTATGTCATAGGTTTGTAAAATACTGTTTGGCTAATAGATAATTAAAATAAAGTACCCTTCCATAAAAAAAATAAGAAAAATAATAAAGAGTGTTTAGCAGTTAGTTTCTTATTCTCTTATTCTCTATCAAAATCCTAGACCCACCACTCTTACCTAAAAAAAATTGTCAATCATCTATTTGGTCTCTTTGCAGGATGTAGCTGAAAGATATTTTATATTTTTATATTTTTTTAAATTATTATTTTCCCTTTTTTTATGTTGGATCTAGCTGATCTTTCTTTTTTCTTTTTTAATGTTTTTTTTTTTCAACTTAGACCTAGCTGATTATTTCCCTCTTTTTTTCTTCAAGTAATTCTCTTGCTTGATCGTCTCTTTTTTTGCGACTTCATTCTAATGGGGGTGCCTCTTTATAAAGATAATTGATAATTGTAATCTACGAGGGGATGATTGACAACAATTGTTGATGAAATGTCTACAGGTGGATCTATTAGGATTTAGTTTTTTTAGTTTTTATTTTTTTTCCTTTCTGTTTTACGCGTTTGTCCTACCATGGATGGGTTTGTTTCAATCAATTTTAGATTATATTCCAAGTGCATACTGGTTTAGATGAAAGTAGTGTATTTGTTTTGACTATCTTCCCTTGCATACCCATTTGGTGGCCATTTGTGTTTCTGTCATTTTCTGGGTGATTTATGTGATTGGTCATATATTATGTGTGACTTTTCTTTTTTTAAAAAAAAAAAGAAAAAAGAAAAAAGAAAAATGTTGCCAAAAAAAAAATGTGTGTAAGTACTCTGGAGTGTTCAAAATAATGGTTTTTCAATAATATTATCCCAGGATATCAAGAAAAAACTAAGAGAAATGAAATCCGAAAAGAGGCTTGATTATATGTGTGTACTTTTTGGTAAAAGTGAGAGTTTTTTATTGCGGTCGTCGTTATTCAGAATCAGTCTACCAAAAAGTCTTCAGTAATATTAGTAGAATAATAAGAGATCTGGTAAGATTTCAAAGGAAGGCTCAAGAGGGATTCTTCCTCCAACACACTTAACTAACCCTCGAGCCAAGATGACACCGTTATTTTCCTCCTCAACAAAATTTATTACTTAGTTTTGATCTCGACTATATTTTACAAGATGGAATGATAAATCCTCTTCCAGAATCATGATTCTTAGCTATCTTCCAAGAACATTGAGCCGGGAATCTGGACCTATGATGAGAGGGACGAGAGACCCACAAATTCCAATAATAATTTTTTTTTTTTTTATTTCATAAAAAGAAAGAATTTTTTTTCCAACAGAAACTAGATTAGGTGAAGAAAGAATGCAGCTCGACCGGGTGGCTCAGCATAAGCAACTACTTTATACTTCGGAATTATCGACCGTTGACAAGAAAAGAAGCGAACCAAAAGGAAAAAGACAGGAAAAAGGAAAAACAAAGGTACTTTATACTTTTCACGACAAAAAATACCAACCAACTAATTAAGACAACAACTTGGTTTAGACGACTTCATTGAAAGGGAACTGGAAGAGAGATTTTCTAATTTAAAACTGGAGATAAACACTAAACCTGTTTAAAAGCGCCGAGGATTTGGTTAGGGATGACAATTTGGTAGGTCAAGTTAAATTTGAGTCAAGTCATTCAGATTTTGGTTTAATTGGATCAATATATATTCGGGTCCAGGTCGGGTTATTTGGGTTCAGGTTAATTTTCAGGTTGAGTAGATTTTAGGTTCGAGTTGAGTCAATCCGGGTCTATTTAGATTCGGATCCAATTAGATCGGGTTATCGGGTTTTAAACCAGATTCAACTTGATTGTCATATTTACTTAGTTCACTGATGCATAAACTAAAATAACTGAATCGCTTCAATTTTTTTGTTTAATTTTGATTAAAATTTAATTTAGCTAGATATAAAAAATAATATAATTTATGAAGATATATTAATATATAATTTCTTTAATAAAATACTACCTCTATGCCAAGTTCTTTGTAACATTCATTATTCAATAATTAATCTA
The DNA here is from genome assembly GCA_005392925.1 of Aquilaria sinensis. Taxonomy (NCBI): domain Eukaryota; kingdom Viridiplantae; phylum Streptophyta; class Magnoliopsida; order Malvales; family Thymelaeaceae; genus Aquilaria; species Aquilaria sinensis. The sequence continues at coordinate 692,738 of SMDT01003301.1, forward strand.
TAATTTTTTATTTTTAACATTTTAGTATATAAATAAAAAATAATTATATTAAATAATAAATAAAGACCTATAATTTCTAAATATATACTTTTTAAATTCTTTTCTACCAAATAATCTCTCTTTGTCCCATTTTCTTTACTCCATTTAACTTTTCTAACTAATTTGACTTGAATTTATTTATATTATTGTTTATTGAAGAATTAAGAAATATATATATTTAAAAATCATGTATAAATTTTTTTATTTATATATTAAATTGTTGAAAACAAAAAAATTATAAATTAATTGTTAAAATATGAATGGTACAAAGAATTTGAGATAAAATGAGTAATATAAATAAATTTAATTCAAACTATTTGAAAAAATTAAATATTTTTAAAAATATGAGACAAAATGAGTACTATAATTTCTAAAACTTAATTATTTTTATCTCTATCACTGTTTCACTAACCATTTCTTATAGTTCACTCGTTCGCTCTATAATATAAAACAGATCAACAAAATAAAAAAAACTCATTCATATATATTAAATCATAATATTTCTAAGTCTTTGCCAATCATATATTTTATATTAATTTATGTTAAAATCAAATCTTATCGAATTTAGTTATCATCTCATTTCCAGTTCAGGTCAGGTCAAATTTGGATTCAAGTTTTCTCATGTTTCACTTCAATTGAGTTTGGATTCAGGTCATTGACTTTTCTGGTTAAATCAGGCCAGATCAGACTTGGATTCAAATAGGTTAGATCAAGTCAAATTTTACCATCCCTAGGTTCGGTGACCTTGAAATTTGTTGAGCGGCATGGGAAGTGAAGCCGTATGTACGCCGTTAATGACAACAGTGCAACCAGCGACCTTTGGATTCTGTCCAGTGCAAGTCGATTCAAACTACCAAGACTTGTGGTTGCTCCATTGAAGGACAAAACCCGATCAAAGAACCTGCAGTGTTACCAAAAGACTTCTTCTCCAAGCAAAATCCGGTGTCTGTCAACATATATACTTCCTCTGTCGAACCCAACAGCCAGAGCGCGAGCACTGAACTCGCATCCCAGAATTCGTTCGACTAACTTTGTGTTACTGATATTCTGAACACAGAAAGCAGCAGTGTTCCTTCATACCACTTTTGAAGGAGATTCTGCATCACAAACCCTTTTCTCAAGAACAAAAAATAAGAAATATCTGCTGAAGAACACCAATTCCATAGCATCAAGATGCAGTTGCAGATTTTTATAAAACAAAGCCGCAGCTTCGCAACTCCTCACACGGCCAATAAGAATATCTGCCCTCCTTTCTGGGATGATGTGCTCACATAGCTAATATAAGAAATGAAAAATGTGCTGGCTTGCCCTGTCAGTAAATGCATTTGTTGTTGATACCAAATTCTTGCACCTCCACTAAAAGTACACGGTCTACACAAAAATGGAGGGTCGCCTCAGTTGTATGACTCAATATCTAGACAAATAAAGCATGGCCTAATGACAAACTTACAAAAAGGAAGAAGCTGAACAATTTTCTGAGACTATTACCTGTGATTGCTATACCCACAGGGATTAATCCTGCACAGCATAATAGTGCGGAGCCAGCTCCATCAACCACAAATAATCAACTCTTGTCACATTGCGGACATACTTTTGACTTGTTTGAACGAGCTCATTGAAAATTATGCACTCAGCTTTTGTCCGATGTAACACGGAAGAGGGGTGGATCTGTACGACCAGACCAGCAGCCAAAGCCCTTTTATTCCATCAAGAAAACGTAAGAGAAGAACTCACGGGGAACAACAGACAAACACTTAAGAGGAAAAAGAAATAAACATGGAATCACACAACAAAATGCTAAAGCAAATATCAACTACTCAGTTATACGAAAACACACAGGTAAACACTCTAACCAACTAGAAAACCTGAAATATGCCTCCATACTGGATTCCATTCAATACCTGTATGTTCCCTCAGGCTGCCTCAGAGCTGCATTAAGAAAAAATGCAGCAGCAAGGCATTTTCGGAACAGAAGCAAGTCATCACCACAGGAAGTAATAGAAAGACCCATTTGTTCAACATGGCCGCGAATTTGACTGCAAAAAAAGGACTTATGTGAAGGTTTTAAATGAAAGGAAGAGCTGCAGAAACAAAAGCTGTGAGGATGCAGGTGTGTGTGTGTGTGTGTGTGTGCAGGGGGAGGGGGGGGGGACAGTATTCAGACCTTCGGATATCAAGGGCATGCTTAAGAGCACGGTAGTTAATGAAGTTCTCCTTGCACCATTTTCTTAAAATTTTTGCATGCTTTTCCTTGCTGAGTTCAAACTTTCTCTTCTCCAATAAGTCATAAGCTGCTCTATATACATTAATCAACGTGAGATGGTCCCCTTCTGGACTTGCAAAGCATTTAAGTGCAGTTTTTGCCTGGTATCATGAGAAACATATTTTGCTTATTCAAAAGCACTTCTAGACAATTATAAGATAATTTTGGTCACACTGTTAACAAAACAAAATTTTTTAGATGCTGAAGATAGGGGGATAATTTCATCGGATTTAACTCAACAAAAAAAAATGCTGCATTCTGCATCACAATCACCAGTTCTGGTATAATAGGCCTCTCTATAAACTGTTAGGTCATCAAACTAATTGGCTAGCCAAACTTCTTTCATTTTGAGTTGTGTCGGTGGAAAGTGGGATATGGAAGTAACTCAGAGAAGGCAATTGCCTAAGCTACATGCACTTTCATCAAAGCCAAAGTGTCTGGCTACTTCTAGGCAATGTTAGGAGAAATTGAGGCTGGTTTGATCACTTATTATCTGATAACAATGATATCAAACTCAAAAGAAAATCAGAATTCACATTTGTTTTTGTTCTGTTTCATCCAAATCACAAGTCAAGAAGAAACATAAAGCTAATAGCTGAAGCAGCACATACCTCTTCTGACTTGTCACGGGGTGTATAAAAGATAGATTCTGTTGAAAGCATAGCCACTGTCATTAACATTTCTTCCAAACAGTTGAATTGGCTGGCTAGAATGAGAGCTTTGGAATAAACAGGATCTAGGGGAAGTCGAGCCATTTGATGCCCAACTGGATCTGATAATCTGCAATCATCTGTTAAAGCACCAAGCAAGAACAGTTGTTCCAACGATTTGACAATGGACGCCCTGCTCAAACAATATAAACTTACTAAAAAATAATGCTAACCAACTGAGCATCAATGAATAAAGAATGCAAAATGATTTATATGAAAGGGGAAATTTTAAAACAGGAAGGCGAGAGGATGATAAACTTGCAGGCAAGCAAATTGGTTCCCTAACGATAGGGGAGTGTCTCACTATAATTAATAGGTTACTTCTGCCAGGCAGTGGTCTGGGTTTAGCTCACTAAATTTGCACCCTGTCCAACTCACAAATGTACTCTCTCTTCTCCTAAGCATCAGTCTTAAACAACGAGAAGCCTATTCAGACAGATTTCCTGAGAAGGATAAGCAAGTATTTAGGAACCACCTTGTGCATTTGGACATGACAAAATCTCTTCAAAGAAGTGGGATGGTAATTAAATACCTTCATAACATGGTCTTTCTTGGGGAATGGTTTCAAGCAAGTTCAGTAGAGAAGAGAGTGTGAGCTTGACACAGGATTAGAGCTTCAAAGATAATAAAGCAACTCTATAGACAGTACCTCTGTTTTTTTTTTTTTTTGGGTCTAATCTGGAGCAAAAGAAACAAGACTCTAGCTTCAAAGACAAAATAGCAACTCCACTGACTGTCCCTCTTTTCTTGGTTATTTTCTTCTTTTGTCTAATCAGGAGTGACAGAAACAGGAATTCTTTATCAAATAATACCATGTGTTTGTGTGTGTGTGTGTGTGTGTCTCTGTGTCTGTATCTGTATGTGTACAATCACTCATATATGCTCAAGTAAACCAATTATGAAGTGTTATGCCAATTAACCACGTCCACTTGAAGTGTCAGACACAGGAAGACATGGTAAAAGAATAGTGCATCTAAAATAGTTATTTTGTTGCCCTAGAAGACATTAAAGAGGGATGAGAAAGGAAAAAGAGAAGCACATGGAATCAAGCTATAGTTATTACCAACAATAGCACATCAGCTTGCTAAAAAAGAGCTATAGTTTGTTTGAGGATGCATAGCTGAAAAGTAGCATAACACTGTACAATCACACCATACTCATACGCATCCCAAGGAATCCAATAATGGCAGCACTGAGCTGCTAGATCAACAGAGCTTATGATTCCGTGTAACCAATAACTTCTTTACCTTGATGGTTTTTCTAAGAAGTCAAACCCAATAATGTCATCGACACCAAGGGCCTTGAGCTGCAATATGACATTTGAGAGGTTGCAGCGCTTAATCTCTGGTTTTGTTGAATCCTCAAGTTTTTCAAATTCACTCTCAGGGTAGAGGCGGAAACATTTCCCAGGTCCTTCACGCCCAGCTCGCCCACTGCCCCAAATAGTTATTATAAGTATCAATGATATGGTTGGCATAGTATTTACAACCAAAGAAATAATTAATCAAATCATGATGCTTTTTACATAACATAGTTAAGCGTAAAACAGAGTGATTATCTGACTGAATAAATGGGGAGGAAATACCTTCTTTGAAGAGCTTGCGCTTTTGAGATTGGAACAATAGTCAACAGTTCCATCCCTTTGACCGGATCATAGGAGCGTGCTTTTACAAATCCAGGATCTATAACATACTTAATTCCAGGTATTGTCACAGATGTCTCAGCAATATTTGTTGCCAATATAACCTAAGAATGATGAAGTGAAAAACCAAATCTTATATTTTCCAGAAAGGAGAAAGGGAGAAAAACTTACAATCTATTTGAGCTTATAACTGACACACAGAAAAACATATCTTCCATAACTAAACATTAAGAAAAGTATTCCATGGAATCAGGGAAGAATCAACAACCACCATGCTCATCTCAGAAGGCACTTGAACAATAATAGGGAAATTGATTTATTTTCTGTTCTTTCCTATATGCAGAATCATCCATTAAAATGACAGGTAATTCATTACATAGTGGAGTAATGCACAGGTTTTTTGAAGTTCTTCAATGGTTTATGATTTCCTTTCCGATACTTTCAAGGAAAACCATGAAAGCCAATTAAGAAGAGCCATAGGTAACTAAAAACTATGTCCTTCAACGACCAAAATTTTGGATGACAGTAAAGCTCTTGACTTGATGATCTAGAGGAAATTTTGATTGTCTATCACACTGAGATTTTTAATTCTCTAATGGCCGGCCAACTTTAAAGGTAAATGCAAATATCAAGAATCTGAAACTCTCCAGAACTCCAACCATGCAAAGAAAAGTTTTCAGTTACCACTAGACTCTGCAACTGTAACAAGCTTAAACAGGAAAATAGTCAAGACCTGTTCCTTGGAATTCTATCTCACTAGAGGAAAGCAAGAGCTTCATAATAAATAATACGTCAACCATTTGAGGGACCACCAAGTACTCAACATGCAACAATGAGAACGTAAATGATAAGCTATCATTAAAGAATAAACGGAAATAAACCCTTTCTTTTTGGATTAATGGGGACCTAAATATTAGTGAAACAGAGATGATAGAAAACATAGAATATATTTCTTGTAAATAGTCTTCTTTTGGCACTTTCTTGTTGCCTCAATAATAACTTTTTATCATTTTTTTCTATAAAAAAACCTACCTTACGCTGCCCTGGTTGAGCTGGAGCAAAAACTCGGAGCTGCTGCTCCGAAGGAAGAGATGAAAATATTGGAACTGTTACCAGCTTTTGATGGCTTTCAGGCAATTGCGTAAGTCGCTCCTTGACAATATTTTGAACAGATTCAATCTCTTCTTGTCCAGTCAAAAATACAAGTATGTCACCAGGGGCCTCTTCCAAATGAATCTAATGAAACAAAAATTGCAAAAAAAAATATTAGTTACAATTTGAAGCTATTGAAATTAGCATGAAGAGCCAAATTTAACTACCTTTAGCATTTCTAAAGCCAACCCAATATGCATATAACTAAGAAAGGACTGTATGATTCTGCTTATTAGAAAAGAGAAGAGCCAAAAAGAAACTACGGAAGACTAGTTTCCACCATTAACAGGAACATGAAAGGAGAATCTAAGCATAGCAAACCATCAAACACAAAAAATGATCCTGATAACTCGCCAAGCATAGCAGACTCATCAATTGCAATGCCCTATAATCAGAAATTATAATTTATTCTTTCATCATAGAGTGCAGGAGTTTTCAGTAGAAATAATTCAGGCATTACTCATCTCGGTATCTAAATGACATAAAACTGCAACTGTGGTCAAATGGAGACATTTAAAATGGACAACCTGGAAAATTGTGATGAGAGCTGCATCTACGTAATCAGACTCTGGGTGGAGAGTATAAAGTATATCCACTGGAAATTGTCTTCCTTGAATGTGAACAGCCCTTGCACCACAAAAATACTCCGAGAAAACACGTGCATCCAAGCTGGCAGACATAACAATTAACTTCAGAGGAGGAAATTTTTTGCCTTGACATTTTTGTAAGATAGCTTTGCCTAGGTGACCATTTGCTTTCTCCATACTAGTGAAACCATTTGCCACCTTCTCAGCACCAGATTGGTCTTTAATAGATTTGGACCTTTCACTCTGTACCTTCTTCAGCAAGCCTAGCAAAACGTCAGTGTGCACAGTTCTCTCATGGGCTTCATCAATAATTATTACAGAATATCTAGACAAACATGGATCCAACAATGCTTCCCTGCAGGAAACCACAACCCATATCAGCTGTCCTGACTAAGAAACTAAAATAATGCTTTCAGACCTATACCCATACTAGATATTTCTTGATGGTTATGACTTTGAGATGTCATTTGCCAGGACGAGTGCTTGTGTTAACGAATTTCACCAGACATACAGTATATTGTTTGTTTTAATCAATTTGACTATCAAGTGTCCATAGACACTAACAACTTCACTAGCCTTGTTCTACTTCTCATACTCTCGTGGATTGCAAGATAATGGAACTTCTTTGATGTATTAAGCTAAAAAGAAAAAAATAACCTTTAAAAGACCAAATTGATGGGGTGGGGGTGGGGGTCAGGAATAGAAAGAAGATTACCTAAGCAGCAACCCATCAGTCATGTACTTGATCCTCGTTGAATTGGAAGTCACATCCTCAAACCTAATAGAATACCCAACTCGCTGCCCCAATTGGACACCACATTCCTCAGCAACCCTTTTGGCAACTGTCACAGCTGCAACACGTCTAGGCTGAGTGACCCCAATTACTTTACCCTCACGGCAGAATCCCGCATTGAATAGGAACTGAGGCAACTCTAGATAATAAAACGCCCACATAGTCACACTTGGAAGTTACGTCTATATTTCGACGCAATTGAAAGGAAATCATCCAAATTCAACAATGCGGAACTAAAGAGAGGTCAATAAAACTTACGTGTGGTTTTGCCACTGCCAGTCTCCCCGACAATGATCAAAGTATCATTTTTCCTGACCTCTTCAACAAGTCGATGCTCAACTGAACGAGAAGGAAAACAGTAAACAAGAATGATTAGTCCCAGATAGAAGTGAAATTTCAACTTCAGAGAATCGGCTACTAACCTGGAGCAATAGGGAGAGACTTCCGATGCTCGATGATTTGCTGCCGTCGCCTACATCAATTAAGAGAGTTCAAGCTACAATCTGCTTCGACAAAGATTTTCCGAGGAGAGAGAGAGAGACAGAGAGAACCTGGAAAAAGAGTTATTGAACTTATGGTTGCTGGCGGTAAGTGATTTTCCGTTGAGCAAGCGAGCTTCTGCGGAGTTGGTCGCCATTGATGGCATCTCGGCGGCACTCTGAGTCCAACCCAAGGGAGCGCAGGAGCAAGTTAACGACGCTGTGAACCTAAACGCTGCGCTGCACACGATTATTCACGGTGCGAATTTGGACAATGTTTTCGGTGACCAACTGACTCTGACGGCCACTTTGTCCCTAGTAACTCTAGCACGGCCTTTATTATTTTTCTAAGACTGGCCATACCATAAGCAGAGGAGGCCCACGACCCAGCCCAAGGCCCAGCCGAGTTTGGGTTAGGAAATCTGGACCCAGGGTTGGCCTGTCTCAAAGTGGGTTGGATCTGGACTGGGCCTAACTTGGGCTCAACAAGTTTTCCTAATTTCAGCAAAAAGTGTTGAAACATATTTCAAAATATTATTCGAGTGTACTTTGATTAAACAAGTTTTTATTTGAGAAAAAACATTATCGGCAGTGTAAATTTTATTAATAAAAAAGCATAACAGCATTTAATTATTTGAAACGTGTCTTACACTTGAAAATGGCAAAATGTTCTAGAAAAAAATTGGAAAGTAAAATCTAAGATCTTACAATTTTTTCAAGTAAAAATATTTTAATTTTCTTACAATTTTTTAATTTTATTACAATATTTTAATTTTTCAAGAAGCTTATTAATGAGTTTAAAAAAAATTTCAAAACAATAAATAAGACAATATTTCCCTAAACTAGAAAAGAATAATATTAAAGGGACCTATTGAACAGTAACCAATTTTGTATGTCAAGTGTGTTCTAGGCTAAGCAGGTACAACATTAATTTAAATGATGACAATAAAGATATCTTGAGCAAAGTATAATTTTCTATCATTTGATGCATAACTAGAAAAAATATTGTATCTATTTTGGAAAAATTGAACAAAGAAAAAGATTTGTTCTTTTCAATGTAAGAGAATAGATGATCAATTTTGTAAAGCATTTGGAAGAAAATATAGTGAAAGACAAATTGATATTTTCCAAAAAAGTTTAGAAACACCAGCCTAAGAAAAGCCAAGGGAAAAACTACTTTTAGTCCTAAATTTTTTATAATTTTTCTATTTAAGTTCTAAAATTTTTCTTTTTTTTTTTAACGTTGCCAACAGTCACCTAGAAAAATGGATGACTTGCCCTGGCTCAGTCGGTTCAGGTCCGGGTCCAGGTTATGCGGGCTAGTGGGCTAGGCCGATCTCACTCAGGCTTTCCTCGTTTTCCTGGCCCATATTCGCCCCACCTCCTCCCAAGTTTATACCATGCTAGGCTGAGCCCGAGTTTGACCGAGCAGGGCCAAATTTGACCCGAGTCGAGTTCAAAGTAGGCCTGGGTCATCCCAACCCACTGGCCACCTCTAACCAATAAATTACAATAATATCATTACGCTACAACCGGTTGGTACACTAAAATTGTTTCCTGTAAGATATATTATTCTCATTCTATGGATAAATTTAATTGCCCCATTGATACTATTATTGTTCCTAACAAATTTTCATGTTCCTTCTAATATTTAATCTCTGCTTCCTTTGGTTGTTGTTGTTGTTCCCTATCATCAAGTGCTTCTTGCTCTTTTATTGAATATGGTTGTTCTTTTGTCTCATCTTTTTTACTAACAAACATATATACTCTTTTTGATATAATAATTACTAGTCTATGTTTGTTGTAGTTGTTGCTTTTTAGATTATTCTTGTTCCTTAATTGAATTTAGTTATTTCTACAACGCATAGTACTATCATCTAACAAACATACATGTTCCCTTTACTATTTAATATTTGCTTGATATGTCTATAGTAGTTGTTCATAATTAGATGCTTCTTGTTTTCTTATTGAATATAGTTTTTTCTTTATCTTATTTTGTTGTTCTCTATCAAATCTATTTGTTCTTTTTGCAATTTGCTTATATTCCATCTTACATACATGTTTTCCTACTACTTTCTCACTGATCTCTGATATTTATCTTATTGCTCCATGATATTTTTTTTTATTTTTTTATACTTATCTTTTAGTTTTCTTTTTTTTTTTTTCCCTTGTTCCCAAACATATTCTTATTGTTCTATTTCTATAACTTTGATGTTCCCTTATTAACAACTACGAATTGCTATATTTTTGTTGATTATGTTTGTTTCATTATTTGTATTTTTCTTGTTCCCTGTTAACAATTTTGATGTTTGTTTTATATGCTATATTAGAAATCTAGGAAAAGAAGATGAAGCAAAATGAAGAAAAAACAATAACGACAAGAACAAGAAACCGAGAGAAGAGAAAAAAAAAATTTTAAAAATAGTGCAACACAACATAAAAGAGAAAAAAAAAATCATGAGTGATTAACATGTGCCAAACCCAATTCACTTCTACTCCTATAGTTGTAGCACATTGTAATTTTCGTGTTCAAGCATATTAAACATGTCCAGTATAGTATATCGTCAGCTTTATTTTGAACCATATTTGTATATTCCCACTGTAAATCATACTCGAAGTGTTTCATTAAAAAAAAAGACATTAAAACAAAAACAAAATGTTGGAGTATCTCTTAAACCTCTTGTATAGTGGATGTGTTAAGTGGTATTAAATGTATTAACAACTTTTTATTAAAAAAAAATTATAAGTGATACATTTTAATTGAATGCTAAGTAGTATTTATAAATTGCGAGTTTAATTGAGCGTTAAGGTGCATTATGAATTGCAAATTTGTGTCTATAGAGGGATGTGACATTGGTTGGATTTCTATTGACATCAGAACATGTGCTTTGGGAAGGATTCCTCCTCAATGATTCATTCTCTGAGACCACCACGCTCACGAAAGAGTTGCATGGCTCAGAATGCAGAATAAATCACCAAACCCCCCTTGCTTGAGGTCCGTCTTGAGTTAAAATCCACTAGAGCCGAAAAAATTTGTATGTAGCGCTGACACATATGAAGCTTGAACGAGAACTTGGTCTGCCTCCCCGCAAAGGGTATAGAATAGGTAATGGTTCATTTGAACTTTGCCCCAGAGATGGATTAGCATTTCATACACAAGTCTATCCCAACCTCATAAAGCGAGTTACATTACAGGGGGGGAAAGCATACGTTTACTTCACCTGCACACGAAATAATACAAACCAATTTTACAAATCAACCAGTGATGGCTTAAAACAGAGCCACTAAGCAGAATTATGGGCCATACAATCAAGTAATAGCAACAACAGGGTATAAAGTGAGTATGTGCTATGATACAGGTTGCAGGTAAACTAACAAAGCAGCGGTGCCTCTTAGAGTTAGTGCAAGCCTAGACAGGAAATAATTAGACATAGGCAAGTAACTATTGATGGCAGACGGTTGACCATTGTTTGCTTTGCTCACATCTCAATGTCTTCAAGGTCTGGTAGAGGGAACCTTAGGATTGCAGCAATCCCAGTCAATTGCGCCAATTCTGCCATTCATGCAAGTTCAGCTTGGGCAAACTTCAACCAAGGATTCAGGAAGAAAAAAAAAAAAGTTTTGATGGAAATCAGAGAGGTGAGAATTCTTAACAGTACTTACGTTCACCAGAGACGTGCATGGAAGAAAATATGTGAGCAGCTCCACCAGAATGCTTAACTGAGTTTACCAGATTGACAAATTTTTGCCTCGTCACTACGTCAGCATTCCTGAAATTGAGCAAGAGTTACTGTCTAGAGGCGCACGACTGCAGAAGTAAAGACGACAATTTATTTGCATTTGAACATGTGAAACTCAATGAAATACAACAAAAGCCAAATTACCTTTTCTAGAAGGAAAAAATACCATTGAAAATAAAAGGAAAATATTTGCAAAAAGGGGATATATACTCAATTCCCATAAGCCATCAAAACTACAAACTAACACAAAAGATAGGACCCAAACCTTAGTGAATCCTCTCAAGCCCTCTCCAACTTTACCACATAAAAGTAGTTGATCCTGCAATGTTTTTTTTTTTTTTTTTGTCTGGTATATCATATAGTAGGGACTCGGAATATGAACCTTGGACCTTGCAGTAATAATCATAAGCTTTAACCATTAGTCTACCCTTGATTCTATGAGTTGCATCCTATGGTTGGATAAAATTAGCTTAGAAACCAGCTTTGCTGTGCAGACTGCAGTTTCTTCACAACACAAGAACATCCCCCCCCCCCCCTCCCTTTTTCTCTCTGGGGGCCCCCCCCTCCCTTTTTCTCTCTGGGGGGGTTGAACCCTAGAATAACAAGCAGAATCAACTACATTGTTAGCAATCCTAAACAGATGCATAAACTAACTGAGCATCCCCCAAAAGTCTAATTATATTAGAAATTAAATAACAGGAACTATTTTCAGTCAGCATAGACACAAACAGCAGCTACATATTAGTAGTTATGCTAAAATAATTGCTAAAACATCTGTGGCATTATGGAGCTCACCATTCCCATCCATAAAGGGTAAAAGACTTGTGTCATACACTAACCTGAAAAGATCATCAGTAATAAGAAGTGTTTGGATAGCCATACGTTCATGGGCAACTTCCACATGTTTTGGTCCATAGCATGCCCGAGCAGGGTCCTACTCAAAGTACAACATAAGTTGAAGCAAAGGAGAAAACAAAATAAGAAAGCACAAGCAGGTAAGGAGAAGAAAGCAACAAACAGTACTCAGATCACCACTCTGTCTCCCTTTTCCCTTCTATTTAGAGATAAGAGAGACCAATCTCAAATTTTAAGAAACTGCAACCCTAATAGAGTGGCAGCGGACAGCCTCATCCTATGATCTATCAATTAATCTCTAAGCATTAAGAATATCAGCAACACTACATCAGGATGTTGCAAGTTGCCCTTTGCTATGCATCACTAATAACTTATGCTACAACAAACATATAAGAGAAGCCTGCTATGTATCATTTAGCACAGAAAGAACTAGAACTTTGTTTTGCCAAATAGTTTTTATATTCAAAAATCTTTTGTATCATTAAGAATTCATTCTATGAGAAACGCAATGCAAGAGATGGATGCCTGTAAAGTATAAACAAGAAACATTAACATGAACCATAGTGACTTGTGCAAAGTCAGGGATCATAATATGATTAAGCATGGGGCTGAACAGTTCAAAATAAGATAACTATTAGACAAGGAAACTTACATTTGAAAGCATGCTGAAAAATTCCTTAAGAACTCGAACCTGGACATAATAGATAGGACCAATGTTATTGCCACAAAAAGTTGATAAATAATCAAAACACAGCCATCGCAATCTGTTACAAGAAAGAAAAAACAAGGCCATGCGAAAATGGATTATGATAGATACAGGAAAAATTGGAGTTCACCATTACCTCCTGTGCTGCTTTGGTATCTTTTATCATGTTCATGACATTTGGAGCATCCAGAACTTCTCTCAAACTATGCCTGCAGCAAAATCGTAATTGTTGTTCACAAGGTCCATAATTCAACAAAACATAGCAGTCTTGCTTCAGAACTCTGAACTATCAACAATATTTGTCAACACAACCATCTAACAACTAAATCATAAATACTGTTTAACTCTTACAAAAGGAATACACACACACACAAACATATGCAGAGAGAGAGAGAGAGAGAGAGAGATCACAAAAGTAGCAGAAAACAAATGCTGTTGTGGCATAAAGATTGCCAATAGTGTCAGATCTCTTGTTTACCAGTTAGGTGACTCAGTACAGTATAATTGTGTAAAGAAGAACAATACTAGTGCCAATACAATGGATATCTTTTAGGCAACATCACAACGCAGTCAGATTTCACAGTTTTTATCGAAAAATACACACATCGCATGCACACATGCACACATTTACACACACATACTTTTTCCTGTTTAAATGATTTTAACATCTCAGACATTCCCATCCAGAGAGAAGGAAGAAAAAGATATCTATGTCACATTAGCAAGAAAGATAACCATACCATAAACCATCAAGTTTTGGTGCTTCATATTTTGACATTAAAATATATTTGAAGGAGGAATACAAGCATTTGAGTGCCATGGTAGTAGCAAGCAGCAAATGCATTTCAGAGATCCATTCCCACACAAAGTGAGGCATCTATCATCACTATAAAACTCAGGACCTTGGATAACCATGTTCAAAGTATATCGATCAAGGGGTAGCCATAATTCTGATCAGTAATTACTGTTACTTGAAACCTAAAGCAACAGAGTTTTATAGCATACTTGTATCCAGAACTTGTATGTACAAGAATTATGCGTGACTTGTTCTCAATAATAGGTCTTAGCTGTCTTCTTTCTGCCTCCAACATTAGGTGACGATGAAACTGATCCTGAAGCACAGCAAGCCAAAAGAAACAGCATCCAATTTAAAGAATAAGATTGGTGTTTAAAGGGAAAAACAATGCCAGAACTAAACCAGTTAACATAACCAACAAAATACTTGTTTTGTAATCGATTCCAATCGATACTTTGCCTCATTTGATCACACTAAGCTACAATTCAAACCTAGATTAATGGTTGGGTCCAATTGTTTTTCAACTCTTGACCTTTTGACTCTTAGAAACAGAGAACAAAAATCAGAACGTGGAACCTCAAAAATTCCACTAAGTTAAATAAGATCTGATATAACAATTCAAAGTGGAGAAATGCTTACAAAATAAAAAACCAAAGCAAATGTATTTCATAATCCTGAAGACAATCAAACAGAATTTGTTTTTGTACCTTTGTGAAACCAGGACTTGCAATAACAGCGCATCGAACAACATTGAAGTCAATATGCTTCATGAAAGCCTGTCAAAAGTGAATATAAAGTTAGGAGAGTCCAGAACCTCACTGAGCCTCAAGATTTTGTCACAAATATTGCATCGTAACACACCTGTAGAACATTCTCGAAGAATTTGTTCAAAGCCTATTGAATATAGAAGGAAAGAAGCGGATTATAGATCAATTCCAATGTCAAATCAAAAAATCATATCTTATGTTTGCCAAAACAAAAGGTTTTTTATAACAAAAAGGAAATACATACAGACTCATAACCAGCAATTGCGGGCCCATGCTTGCGGGGAATTGAAGTTTCAATTCGTGAACGAGTACTTGTCACACTGTTACAACAAAAAAGATGAGTTAAAAACCATTAGTCCAAATACATGCATGGTAAACTATTCATGCGTAACAGAACAATAAATGATTCTAGCCCTCAGCTAGACTATAGGGTTTTACAGAGGGATCTGAAATCCCACAGACTGGTTCATAATCTTCAAATAATCCAAAGCAAGCATAAAGCTTCCATGCTTTTCTGAATAGAACTTAGCCCCATTCCTTCTAGGATAGAAATCCTCAACTAAGATTTAAATTTCTTACGAGGAAATGAGCAATTTTATTTTAATAAAAAACTCCTGAAACAGGAAGAAAATATTGTTAACCCTTCCAACATTCTGGTGTAAGTCCTGGAAACTCCAGAAAATTAGGAAGTTACCAGATACCCTCAATTTGCCCAATTGATAAAGATCCCACAGAACTTAACAGGAACCCTAAGAGCTTAAAAATAAAAGAAAAAATATATATAAGTTATATAAATTTAGAATCTATAATCTGAAAGCATCCTGTTCTCATAAATGCCAAGCTAATTAATGTTCTACATACTCAAATAATCTGTAATATATTACCCAGGTAAGAAAGTAAATCAAAACCACCATTCATTAAAGTAGATGAGATTAGCAGACATTTTCCTTATCATTCAGATAGCATAAACACAGTAACTATATACACCTTCAATTGCATAACATCAAACCATGCACTACCTTTTACCAACAAGCAAGATATGAGCTAATCCTTCTTGCATTAAAACCACTGCTAGATCTGCACTTGCAGCTGGATCTGCATTTAACATTTCAAATGCATAAAACAAAAATGGGTAGTCCAACTAATGCAGAAACAATAAGAATGAGTCTGGTGGTAGGCTATAAAGTTAGTGTTCAAGGAAGGTCCAACAGGTTGTTGTACAGTTGGTGTTCAAGAACGTAGACAACTTTACCAAACTGTATGTAGCTATTCTTGGGACTAACTGCAAGCATATTAGAATACGAGTAATCTAAGACTTTTATCATTCTGGGATGACACCTTTTTCTCCAATTCACCCGAGCAAACAATAGAATTCCTAGCATGATCTTATTGCTAAGAAGTTGAGAACCACAAGATGCATCCATTGATACAAAAACTTACAGTTAAAAATTCTGAACTAAGTCAGCTTAGTAAAGAATACACACCTGACGCTTGTTGGAGAACCTCTAAAGACAAGGAGTCCCAAATATCCTAGTGCAGACAAAAGGAATTTGACAATTTTAGCAAGAAAAAAGAATAATAAATCACTTCACACCATTGTCAATGAGAAGTAGGACAAACCTTTCGCAGAACAAAAGGTCGATGTAGTTCGAGCTCTAGGGTGTGAAATGCACCTATCTACACCAAAGCAGAAGTATGAATGACAAAATAATTGGAGGACACATTCATCATCACACTAACACATACCTTAACATGTACATTCTCCAGAATATTCTTTCCTCGAACACGTAAAACAGATCCCTCCTTGTCGTAATCAACAGTCTTCAGAATATTGCGGCCAAGAAAATGAAGAACAAGAGTGTGATAACATATCAGTCCTGATCCTCATAAGATAAATGAAACTCAAAAGCAAGCATAGCTGGATAACACATTGTTCTTGAATCATAAACCCATCAATACCTCAACTTTAATTTCCAACTTCAATGCAATGCGCTCAGCATCTCTGCCGCCTGATGTCTCTCTTAGAACTTTCCTGTTAAACACGCAAAAGAAACGAACTTTTCACATTGAAGCAGGAAAAAAAATCGATGACTACATATGATCGTTGTTCAATGCATTACAATCAGAACAGCAGGAAAAGAAACGTTTGAAATTGATCCAAGAAAACCGAATACTTCCACTCAGTATCAAGAGGCTAATATCTTTATGAGTGAGAAACAAAAAAACAACTCCGATACAATCACGAAGGCAGCAAAATTCAGAGAGTATAATATATAGAGTCGAGGGTTGAACCTGACAGTTCTAGACATGACACTGTCTCCGGGAGCTACTAAATTATAAACGAACCAAAAATCGTCTGAATCAACAGGTACCATCTGGAATCGCAAGTTCCAAAACAAAATCGGTAAGTTCAGTGCCGAAAGAAAAACAAGATTACAAAAGAAGAAAAGTGAATTTGTACCTTGACGCTTCCGGGTCCATTAGGCACAAGGTCTCTGTGGACTACCCTCATGATGAAACACAATTGTAAGTTGAAACTGCCAGGTGAGTCACAAATTTTGGCGAGGGGAACTAAACTATAAGTCGAAAAAATCTGAAACCGCAACGATGATGGAGGGGCGAGACGGGACGCTCATGTATTTGTGCTGAAGGGTGAGGGCGCAAGGGCTCGACTCTCGAGCATAGGATTTCGTAGTCTGTTTAATCTCGAACCTTCTGCTTCATCAGGCTTGAGTCTTCAGAACCGAATCCTGGTCCAGACAAAGAGACGACGTAAACTTCCACTTGTAAATTGTATGGAAGAAAAAAAAATCACAAGAAACATAAAAAATGTGGTCCGAATTTAGGGATTTCAACTGATATTCGTTCTAGATGGTATCTGCATGTATCCTATGTCACAGGTAGAGTTTTTTTTACAATTAAATGGATATAGAGTAGATATAAATTTTTTTCTCATTCCTGTTAGATGTGGATAAGATACGGGTTTAGGTTTACCCGCCCCGTGTCCTACCCGCATTTATACACACACATACGGTCTACTAGATAATTATAGTTGTGTAATTTCCCTTTGTATATGTTATGGTTTGCTAGATATTGTTTCAAAATGAGTTTTGTATAATCAAACATGTCTTCTAGAAAGTCATCAAACAATACATTTGCTACCCATCCCTTCTTATTATCAAAAAAGGGCTGCCCAATATAAAATAAAAGTTTGAATATGATTCTCTATGAATATAAAGTGTTTTTACTAGATTTTGCTTTCTACGTAAAGTGGTATATGGTATACCCAAATGCCAACATCCACATAAAAATGATGGACATGAGTTTGGCTTTGTAACCTACAGCCATATGTTTTACATGTATTACTTCTACCCCTGAGGCCTTACACATGAATTTTTTTTGTTTAGGTATATACATATATATCTTTATTGCACTATATGTATCTCTTATTATTGATATCATTTTTCTCCAAGATCATTTTAGTACTTTTTATTATGGTACTTTGTTGTAAAATTACTGTTTTGTATTATGATAGTATGCGGTAGTTGGTGGGTTTTATATGATCATACTCGCCTTAAAATGAATTGGATATAGATATTAAAATTGTAAATCAAATGAAAGGTAGATAAGATATGAATTGAGTATTCAAAATGATTGATAGGATGCAAGTATAGCACTATCCTACCCATATCTTATCCATTGACATCTCCTATCCAAATTGACAACGAGAAAATTTTCAAAACCCCTTAAGGTTTGAGCAAACTTATACTTGTGTCCCCTATTTTTCAAATACTCACACTTATTCCCTTATAAAATTAACATCATGAAAAGAAGAGAGCAAATGCCTATTTTTGTCCTCCTAACCTTTTCCATTAGAATCTTTCGCCCCGAAATTATGCATCAAAACAATTATACAAGTCAGTCTTCGTTCTCTTCTCCCCTCTCTCTATGCAATGTTCGATTCTCCCTTTAGAAACTCAATGTTGTCTGATTTCATCTCTTGCTCTGATTCTTCAATTGCCTGCAATAAACACCTATTGCCTACTTCGAATCTGACAGCCAACGAGCCACCAGATGAACGGCAGCAAGATCCACAACTTGGAGGAGTGATCGGCGGTGACCCTGTCCGGGACCCCGATGCTCCGGTTCATCATCCCGCCACCCTGTCATTTCGTCTACGACCCTAGGTGCCTCATCGTTTCGTTGTTTCTTTTGCGACCCCAGGTGCCCAGTCGTTTCGTCGTCCGCTGCCCTGTCGTTTCTTCGATTTGTCGGTTTCATCTCTCAATTTCTTCACTCGATTTCCCGGATGAACTGTGGTTGGTGTCGAATTGCTGCGATTTCTTGCAGTGAGATGGTGGAGCTGCTGCTGCGGAGGGCGAGGTTAACGGTGGAGCAAGTGATAGGGATGGTGGCGGTGCCTGTGGCGGCGATGATGGCGAGCGGAGGTGAGGGATGGAGGGAGATGAGGCCAAGTTAGGGAAGAAAATTAAGAGGGCAAAAGTATGTATTTTTTCTTTTCCGTCATAACGGTGGATGACGAAGCTAATTTTCTAAGGAGGTAAGTGAAGGTCTTTGAAAAATAGGGGACACAAGTGTAGGTTCACACAAACTTCATGGGAAGTCCAAGTAGTTTTCCCATTAACAACTTTTGTCTTTTTTAAATAGGCCAAATTTGTCATTTTCTATTAAATTCAGTGGCCAATTTAGCATAGTTGTTGTTTCTAATGTGTGACAATAACAAATCACTTTCATAATACATTTCTTAGATTTTTGCATGCTAATTTCAATATCATTACATAGTTTCTATCCAAATTCTAAAACATTCAACAAGTTGTAAATCTTTTTTTTTTCCCACAATTTGTAACAAAACATATTCATTTACTCAGAGTATTATCGTACAGGACTTTTTTATGGAATATACTCATTTCAAACAAAATATTTGTGTGATTTAATAGGGTGGCCAATGTGGCTCATTTAAAAACATGAGTGCTATATTTGACCTGAAAAAACAATAATGGCCGATTCGGCCACAGTTCAAACAATGGTGATTTTCTTTTTGTAATTTTTGCCTAATTGTATTGTTACTTGGAGACAGTCTTATACTTGCTCAGTCCCAAAATTATACTCCCTCTGTCTCATATTCTTTGAAACACTTACTTTTAGCAATTAATCTATGATTTTTTATTTTCAATTTTTAGTATATAAATAAAAAAAATTATATTAATGATAAATAAAAACCTATGGTTTTCAAATATATTTTTTTAAATTTTTTTTTCTAACAACCAATAATATAAATAAATTCAAGTCAAACTATGACCAAAAGTCAACTGTTTCAAATAAGATGAGACGGAGGTAGTATGATTCATTCACAACTATACAAAATTTTAGATAATTTTTTTCTTTTCCATACTTATACTAACATCTAAAGATTTCAAATTAGAGAATTCCTTTGCTTTAACAATTGTTTCGAGTGTTTAATGCTTCAACTTCACAAGTTTCCTTATCTCATCAAGCCATTAAATGTGTAGCCTGTCTATTAAAGGTATAACTGGGAATGCATTACATTTTGGATTGTCTATCATCCATCTGTGTACGCCCTCCAAACTTAACACCACTAAGTTAATATGTTTATAGTAATTTATCTAATTTTAAGATGTATTTGTCTAGTTCTAGGATGTGTTTATCTAGTTTTGATATGCATTTGTATATAATAAAGATTATCTTGTCTATATTTGAGATATATTTGTTTCACTTTAATTATTTGTTTATCTAGTTCTAGGATGTGTTTATCTCGTTTTGATATGCATTTGTATATAATAAAGATTATCTTGTCTATATTTGAGATATATTTGAGATATACATTTGTTTCACTTTAATTATTAATATATTTCTAAGATTTATTTGTCTAATTCTAATTGCATTTCTATAAGTATTTATCTAAATTTGAGATACATTTGTTTCGTCTGAATGTATATCCATTTATAATATTTATTTATCTAGTTCTAAGATGTATCTGCATAGTTCTTATATGCATTTATTTAGTTCTGATAAATATTTATCTAAGATTGAGATCATTTTGTTTAGATTTTGATACATTTGCTTCACTTTGATCATTTGTCTATTTTTTATATTCATTTGTTTAATTCTGATATGTATTTATTTAGAATTAAAATCATTTTATCTGGATTTGAAACATATGTTTTTTCATCTTATTGTATATCTAGTTTCGAATATATTCGTTTAGAATTTTTATTATCTTTAACAATTTCTATGGGTGAGAGGACGTATTCCCAGAGGACGTTAAGACAATTTGTTACTTTCTATAGAATTTGGATAAAGTTACTTAAATATTAATATGGCGATTAGATTTTTTACAATTACCCATGAGCCCATGAAACTTCTTCTCCTGCCCATCAACCCAACCATTCCAAAATTCTGCTCATTTGTCCATTCAGTACTTTAACGGCTTAACTGAAAGTTACATGATTTGTGGACCAACGGTGTGTTTTTTAAAACTTTGAAAACCCATAAGGGGGCAGTAGAGAATTAAGAAAGATATTCTTTATGGCAGTTGAAAATTTATTAAGACTAAAAACAGTATCAGTATTAATTTTTACATTTTCATCCTTTGTGAGTTCTTTTATACTTGACAAACCATACTTTTGATCGATAATTTCAACTTAAAAAATGTTTAAATGAAGTCCATCAAAGTCTAAATGGTCCATCTTTTGAAGTTTCAAGTTTTTTGCAAAATTCATTATTCAACAGCTAATTTATGATTTTTTTATATTATTATTATTATTATTATTATTATTATTATTATTTCAGTATATAAATTAAAAATATTTATATATAAATGGTAAATAAAGACATATAGTTTTTAAATATATTTTTTTGAATTTTTTTAACAAGCAATAATATGAATAAATTTAAAGCAAATCATTCAAAAAAAAATTAAAATTTCAAAGAATATGGGTAGGAGGAGGTATAATTTTCATATTTTTTAGAATTTCATGACAGATCTATAGCTTTCTCCCACACAAAATCAAGCCAAGTTTCTCGTTGGAGAATCGGAGACAAGAAGAGCAAAACGAAGCTCATTTGATGCCAATGGAAGTTGAAAAGAAGCAAGCAGGTGCACATGAATAAGCAAACGCACGATACGGTTTGCTCTGTAACTTCGTTCAAACTCTACAATCCTACCAGTCCTCTTCTCAATGGGTCTATTTATTTTTTTTAAATTCTTCTCAAATGGAAAAGGAAAAATAAAAAATTTTGGGCCAAACGTCAAACGATCCCAACCTAATGTGATCCGATCTAATCTGTATATATTTTATTTATATTAAGAAAATTATATATTTAATATTTTTATATTAAAATAATATATTACTAATTTTTATCTGAGAAAGTTATAAATATGTAACACAGTATACCATACTATATTCTTACAATTCTAAGAATGCACGACATGTAACTATACCAATATTAAAAACATTCATGCCTAATGAGCCATTTGGTGATAATTATAATAGTTCATTGATTCATATCACAGGAATATATGATCTTGATTTCAGTTTTGACAACCACAAATAGAGTATTTGTTAATACACAATCCTCAGCATTATAACTAAGGATGGGTTGATGAAGGTCTTGTCGCATGAGCATAAAGTGAGAGTGTGGTGTCTTGCAAAGAACACTATGATGCTCAAGTCAGCACAAATCCTAAGACACACAGATATCAAAGAAGTGATCTCATACTTTATAAATAAGTAATAGAGGGCTTTATATAGACTCTTGGGAGGTCATGCCTTGTGAATTTAGGAACATTATATGAGGTGGTTTCTCTTCACAATCTAGAACCTGTGAGATCTAAGAACACTTATAACCCTGTAGAGACCACTTGATATCTTTTAAGAAAATATGATCACGCTCATGCATAAAGATTGTAATTCTTGATCAAGAAAACCCAAGCTCTAACAGAGTCTTGCTTGTAACTTTTATTTCCCATACTTTCATAGTTTGAAGTCTTTTTATTTTGTAGGCTGAAACTGGAACTTTTCCTTAATGGTATCATTTGGAGATTATAATTCCCAAATGATGGTGTAAAACATCACACCATTTGGTAAATAAAAGCATAAATACCCATTTTGGTAAATACATTATGAAAAAAGAAAGGGTAACCTACAATTACTTAAAGTGGTTGCATTCCTTATACTGAGGTTAATATTTTCTACCGACGTCTTTTGTTTCCGTTCATGCTTTGAATTTTTCTCCCCTTATTCTATTGAAGGTTACTGCTGTTGAGTAGTAAACGAGATTGTCGCAGGCCACCAACCCATATAATTCCTTTCTATTATTTCCTATTATTTCTTGATCCTTTCCCCCATCATGTATTACTTTTGCTTAGAAATGGAGATGGCTCGAACAGTTTGAGTTTGAATTTAACTTTTTTTATTATTAAACCAAATCTAATGAGTCTTGAGCCCAAACCCAGATACGGAGCCAACAGGGGGCCTAGGGGTGCCTGACCCCCCTAAGTTTTTACAAAATGTATATATGTCTTATAGGATAAAGCTTATATAACCTTTTTCTCTCTCTTATGACCCCCTATAATTTATTTAGCAAACTTTCCTCAATAATTTTAAGTAATGAAAGTAACACTCAAATTCAACAATTTTATTTCTTTCTGACATTCTTCATAAATATATTTGATTTTTGTGACTAAGATTAAAAAAGTTTAACGTGAAATAATCAATTTTATCATCTTAATAAAAAAAATTAATTATCTTATATCTTTGCAATATTTGAGAATGTAAGAATATGACTCTTCATTTCCTTCTTACTTGTTCTATGTCCACACCCTCACAATCTTTCTTCAAACTTTTTCTTGTTCATACATGTTGATACCTTTTTTTCTTTTTGTAAGATTTGCAACATAAAAGGTTAATTATCTTAATTATTTTCTATTTCAATAGATAATTTGATGGTCTTACTTTTAGTAATTTTTTATGTATAATTCATTCTTGAAATTTTCTAATTATCAATTTTTATATCCTATCACAAATAATGTATATATTAAATTTTAGTTTTTTGATGATGGATCATTTTAAATTTATTTTTTTTCTTATTTGAAAATAATAATTTATTTATTATTTACCTTAGTTGGACCGTTTCTTAGTCAATTTTTGTGTTTGTTTCTTAGGCTGCATTTGGTGAAAATTATTTATAAATAATTATTAGTGATTGTTTTATGTACGTAGATTATTTACTCAGCTTGTATGCACCAATCGGAGCTCTACACTTTAAAAGCACAAAAAATCACTTTAAAAAAAATTCTCACAAAAGACAATGATTTTTTTAATTGATTTTTAATTTTTTAAAGCTGGGTATGAAAAAAGAGTCCATGACAATATTTTTTTTAAAAAAAATATATGATTCAAGTGAATATTAGATAAGTAGGATATTAACTTTCAAATAAAATTAATTCTAAAAAATTTTAAAAATAAAAATAATATCATATATATATATATAGTGGAATTGCATTATTTCTCAAGCATTTTCAAAATAAAGTCTGCCCTTCGCTCATTCAAAATCCTGGCTCCGCCCTTGCCCAAACCCAAGCCCTATTCTAGGTCTAAATCCTTAATGAATTAAGCTCGAGCTTGATACTATTCAGCTCAAATTTTTATCGAGCATAATATAATATAATTAATTTAATAAAATAAATAATACCTTAATTCTTAAAATCCTACAGAGCCAAATGAATCTCAATAAAGCATGAATCAAGCTCTAATATCTAAACAGAGCTTCGAGCCTATTAAACCACAAACCGAGTCCGAGTCTTTTTTAGTGGAACATTGAGTCTCTTTTACTAAGCTTGTCGAACTCAAGTTGAGCCAATCCTTAATGAGTTATGCTTTGAACCTGAGGTGTTCGGGTTCATCTCAACTCATATCCACCAATACTTTTACTATCTTGGTACTACTGAGGTCAAACTTTGTTTTCAATTTTGTGTGCCTCTTCTGAGGTCTAATTTCTCTTTTTTTCTTTGTTGGTGACTTTGGCATCTTTTTGGTTTTAGGAACCTAGATATGTATTGAGATTTGTATTTTCTTTTTCCCAATTTTTGGAGACGTCGGCATTTTTTGGTGTCATAGATACTTTAATAGGTATTCCTACTGAGGGGGAGTTTCCCTTCTCTTTGGTGATTTCAGCACTTTCTTGGTGCCATAAACACCTTGGTAGGTACTTGTACATATGTGGGTTTTCTTTCCCACTCCTTTTTGGACTCTTAGGCATTTACTTGGTGCTGATGGAGACTTCGGTACCGAGGTGGGGTTTTCTTCCACCCTTTTTTGGAGTCTTGGGCACTTAGTTGGTGTCAATGAATACCTCAGTACTAAGTTGGAGTTTTCTTCCCCTTTTTAGAGTCTTAGGCTCTTACTTGGTGATGATAAAGACCTTGGTACAAAGGTGAGGTTTTTTTCCCTTTTGTTGAATACGATCCTTGGTAGGACCAAAATGAAGGTCCTAATATAAGAAGATGAGACAGCTGCAAGTGTGAGGGTGGAACAAAGATGAAGGACAATGACGACGAAAAATAGGAACTGAACGAAGTGAGAGATAAAACTTTTTCTTTTTTAGGGAAAAGATGTGAAGGAAAATTTTAGGTACCTCAAAGTTAAAAAGAATTAGCTTGTTTTTGTGGTTTATTTCTTTTTTGTATTTTTCAGAGCTCAACTCATTCGATAGCAGTTTACTAGCACGCACAAAATCTCAACACTTGACAGTTAATTTTAAAAGAGAAGGGGAAGAAGACGGAGGACTTAGAGTAAGAGGTACGCCAACTTTGGCTGGCTGGGATAGGGCGAAAAGGAGAGGAAAATATGTAGATGGAAAAAATGAAAAGCTTTCAAGTTGATAAGGACTGAATTTTCTAGGCTAAAGAGGTCAAAGAGATAGAGATAATGAAAATTTTGCATCTTCACTTGATGCCTACTACCGAGGTTCTTAGGATGTTGGGCCTATTCTTTTGCATACTACTAAGGTATTTGTTCAGTAGAGTTTAGTGGCTTGCTGAGCTTAGTTTCCAACAATAATTACCAAAAGCTGGACTACTGTAAGATGTTAAATATATTTCACTTCGAGCGTAGCTTCAAAAAGCTTGGCTTATTAATGTTCATACAGGGGTCATGATAGATTTTTCTAAAAATAAAAGGATAAGCAGCGGCTAGATCACTGTAAAGAGCATCAAGGATCTTGAATCCTTAATTCTAGCTTGGCGGGCTCAGTAGCATAGAGGTTCAAAATGGAGGTTGTGATGAGAATGAAGAAGTTGATAAGTAGGTCTTGTTGTATTTGCTTTTCTTTTTTCATTTGCTTGTCGTAATTGTTGCCCTTATGAGGCTCATGTATTCCATTCTTATTGAGATTATTACCTCTAATAAGGTTTATTTAGCCTTATGAATGAATGTTTTTTATTTATCAAAGATTGTTTTTGGTGTTTCCTCTATTGAATATTTACCTTTTTAAGTTGCTACTTACTGTCAAAGTTGTTTAATGCTGAAGTTGTCTTCATATTTGGCATTGAACTTGCTTTGCTTGTTGATGATATTCTTAATTTAGTTTATGATGATGAGGTAATCGATGTCGAGATTAATCTTGTGAAATTGTGTTGTTTTTGTTTGATCAAGAGCTAGTCATCACAAGATTTACTTTTCATTGATAATATTTTCTAAGTACATCTACATTATATGTTCTCAGTACTTTTGTAAGTCCTTTTCTTGATAACTTTTTTTATACTATATAGCCTTTTGCATTGAAGATTAAACCTTCCTTTATCTTGGTATTACTAGGATGCTTTTGCTAGGTGTAAGAATGGCTTTCTTTTAAAGTGCTTGGGTTTGATCTTTGCATCATAATACTTAAAAAATCTATCTTTGTATACCGGGGCCCTCATTTTGACTTTTTGCCTTAGCTCATCCAATTTGTCTAAGTTGATTTTCTATTTTTCATTGTTGTTTCATTAAAGTGAGGGGTCCATGGATCTATCTCTACTGGCACTACCACCTAGGTGTTAAATGTGAGATGAAATGGTGTTTTTCCAGTGGAGGCAATACCAATATAGTGTTAAGGAATTAGGTCTCATACTTTTGGATTCTTAGGTCGACTAGGATCATCAAGCTCTATCGTAAGTAAGAGCTATAAAGGTTTAGTCACCTCATAACTCTTACTTAGGACACATATCCCTTAAAAGATAAGCATCAAGTGGTTCCAAAAGGGTTACAAATGCCCCTTGATCCAATAACTCATAGGTCATGGAAAGTAACCACCTCATCTAATGGTCAGAAATCCATAAGGCATGACCTCCCAAAAACCTATATGAAGGCCACTACTTTTATTTATGATGTATAAGATTACTTCCTTGATATTTATGCCTTTTGCAATTCATGTTGACTTTAGCATAAGAGTGTTTTTTGTAGGGCTTCATGCTCTCAACCCATGCTCATGTAACAAGACTTTCATCAACCCGTTCTCAGACATAATATTAAGGATCGTGCATCATCACTTGACAACCATTGTGTTTTCACATGAGCATGTATATGCATCTCATTACTCTTAGTAAGAAGGTACCAGAAGCACATCTCAAACTCCTTAATAATGTTATTGGCAATACCTTTCTACTAAAGAGACTGAGGATGACATCTCCATATCTAGCCCTGCTAGTAAAACCCACAAGGCAAGAGATGGCCCAAAAAACCTAACAAAAAGCAATAACTCTAAAGCAACCCAAGTGCATTACACCACGAAAGTTGAGTTTGAAAGCATGAGTTCAGAACTAACTATAAAGTTAGACTCTATTGCAGCAATATTGGCCAAATACTTTATTTGATCAAGTTAAGTGCCAACCGCCTATATACCAATACGGCAACCTTATCTGTATCTATCCTTCCCTCAATATATATTGTTTTCTTAAACTTTTGCTAGTGCTCTTACCTAACTCTAACCCTCATACCAATCACTACAAGCTACCTTAGTATTAAGGTTGTTAAAAACGTAATCTGGATTGTAGGATCGTGTGATCTTACGATCTGAATCCATAAAACCTATCCAAATCATAGTGGGATTAACGTCATAGTAAGATCGCAATAAGATCGCATTTAAAATCGTATGATCGTAGGAAATTAGGATCCCGCCGATCCTAGCTAGTAACCGTAACTAGGCCAAGGTTGCTTGTCTAACATAAAAGGTTGAGACAGGAAAAGAGTTTAGAGAGGGGGAGAGAGAGGTTATTTTAACCTCAATGGACGGTGTCGGACGGAGATGAGTTTCGTGAGAACGATGCTGGAGATGAAAAGATAAAGGAAAGGATGAAAGAAAAAGAGGCCACGAAGAGACAGATCTAACTTGGGGAGCTGGATCGCACATAAGGCGTTGGGGTAAAAATAGAGGACAAGCTTTGGAGCTTTGGTGCGCACAAGTGGGCTTAATTTTTTCAAGACTGGTGGGTGCTGAAGGGAGATAAACTAAAGCTCCGGTTTTTGGGCAACTCACTCGGATTTTCCTCAACTCGGTATCGCGTCTGTTCTATGTAGGAGAAAGAAAGGCAGACCACAGTTTACAAGTTTACGTCTTTAATTTTTTTTATTTCATTTAGCGTGAATTATACTACTTTGGCTTTGTTTCTAAAAAAGAAAGACTAAAAACAAATAGCCCTAGTAATTCTTTCTAAAAAAATAGACCTTTTACCTTTGCCCATCCCACCTCATAATTCCTTATTGACCAAACAAAAAAGTTGAACGACTATTCCCCAGACAATGCTAGCCAAATTGCTTATTTATTTTTATCAAGTTCCAAGATATCTAGACATAGGAAGAAAATAACGTTGGTCAAGAGTCAAACAAAAAAAGGAATAAAAATTAATTAGTGAGAATAATTTTTTTAAGACTTTAGCTAGATAAAATTAAAAAATATATATTAAATAAAGAAAAGTAAAATGGGGTAATAATTTTTAAATGGGGATTTTTACATTACTATGGCACTCAAGGTTAACATGGATGTTCAATATAATTGATCTTTTACATGAACTATATTATTTAGATAAAAAAATTTAGATTTTGGTAGGATCTTACGATCCACAATCCGATTTTACGATTCTAATCTTGCATGACAAAAAACGATCCAAGGTAGGATCCCGATCTTGGCAACTTTGCCTAGTATCATAAACCTCAGCAACACTTAACCTTGCTAGTACTCTTCAGCAAATGGTGAAATCAGTACCAATACCACACGGTAACAATGGCAGTACTAACAAATTGGTAAAAGCAGGAAGGAAACCTCACCCATTTGGTCATTTGACATCATATCTCACTACTATGGCAAGTGCATAATTCCCCATCCATAAGCCAGCATGCCTGCAGGAGATGGTAACAGTTATCAAGTTCATTCTTTTATGCTTAACCAGCCTTAGCTAGTACCACCTTTGCATCTCAATGCCATTAAGTACGCCTATATTACCTCAGGAAGGCTACCTAGTGTCAATAACTCATTCATTCTTCTTTGTTATTGACCTCACTATTCTTACTTTTCAAGTCACCCAAAGTTGGATAGAACAAATGGAACAACAAACACAAGCCTACATAAAAAGAAACCCAATAAAGTAAACCAATCACCTCTTTTGCAGTGTAGTTGATGAGTGAACCTATTCTAGACAAACTCAAGCTACCGACCATTAAAACTTATGATGAAAAAGGTGATCTTCCAGACCATATAAGTCATCATGGGAACATCATGTTTCTCGCTAGATACTTTGAAGCAACCATGTATATGGCCTTTTCGATGATACTTGCAAAGGTTGCAAGGACCTGGTATATGGGTGAAAAAAGGTTGGGCCTTTTTCGGGTAACTCGAACATAAACTCGAATTAAAGCATTTTAAGCTAGGTTTTGTCAAGCTCAAGTTCCAGCTTGAGCCAAAAAACGGGCTCAAACAAATTTCGAGTCGAGCTCGAGCCTTATGATATATGGCCCTATGGGCTCATGGTCCTATTGGGCTCGAGTCCTCCTAAGTCAAAAGCCTCATAACCTTTACAACTTTACAAGTCTTTGCCTTACTCCCAATGAAGGCTGTGCCTAACCCATCAACTAACCCAACCACCGTCCCACCCCAGTCGGTGGCCACTACCAAGATCAACGCCAATAGTATAGTGACAAGAGCATAATATCGACAACAATCTTCCCTACCGTCGTAAGGTTGAGCTTTAGCAATTTGAATACGCGATGATAAACTGCCCCACGTAGGTCCACAATTCAAAAAACAATAACAAAAGCCCTACGCTGGCAGCGGAAACCAAGTTCGGCCTTACTTATCTTTCATCTATTATTGGTAATTGCTTGTTATGTTGCTTTATTTTATTCGTGAATTTCATATTCAAATGATGACGATGATTCAAATGCATGTATGTTTGATGAACCCTTCCTAGATGAGATGTTGGGGTTCAATAGTAGATATGGCTTCATAGATCGATGAAGACAAAGCTCATTTATGATGTTTACAAACTTAGGGTAAATTTGCAAATGATTAAAAATTTTGGGATTGATTCCATCATTGTTCCTCCTCTAGTTATCTAAGTACAAAATTGCACATTTAGTCCCCATTTTCATCTAAATTATAGTTATAGTACTAAAGAATTATATATGTTATTCTAGCTAGACAAGCTTTTGGGTTGAGCTCGAGCATAAAAAATTTGGGCTCGAGCAATTTAAGCTCAAGCTCGAGTAGTGCTGAATAGTAAATGGGTCAAGCTCAAGCCTAGTAGGGTTGGGCTCAACTCGGCCAATTTTGACCCCTAACCTGGTACATTGGGTCTAAGAAGGGCTCTGTAAGTAACTTCAAAAAGTTAAACAAGCCTTTTATATACTGTTTTCTTTGAAGGAAAGCCTACAAACAAATTCCCACTTACTTGCTCTTTATTCAACAAGACAAATGAGAGTCCCTTCATAATTATATCAATTGTTTCACTAAAGAAGCCTTAAAAATCCCAAACTTAACAAAGAATGAGCTCACCCTACTAGAAACTGAAGGTTTCCTCTAGGATTTACAATTTGCCAAGGAATTGGCAAAGAGACCTTCATAGAAAAGTAAGAAGATGTTGCCTTAATTAGTATTAATCAGCAGATATGGCTCTAGAAGTGATGAAAATTGTAAAAATGACAGAGTTGGTACTAGAGTCCATTTCGCATCCTTTCTAAGAGTGTTGTTGATAAGATAACAATAGGACATTCATCAAATAACATCTCTTAAGTATTAAAGGCCCAGGGAATAAAGTCCTGTTAGTGGTAGGCACATCAGTTCTACCAGTGACCCTAGGTGATCACAAGGACAAATAAGCTACCAAGATGATCAAATTCAAAATCATTGATGCTCGATACACATTTAACAGCATGAAAGAGTTTGACATCAGGATTCAACCCAAGTAGAGGTGGACATTATACTAATTATATTCGGATAAAATGTTTCAGTTTCTTTTTTAATTCAATTAGTTCAAACCAAAAACCAAATTTCATGTTCGGTTATCAGATCGGTTATTAGATCATAAATTTAAAACTAAATAGACCAAATAGATAAATATTTTACCATTACTCATAATGATCATACATATATAAAGTTATTTCCTACTAATTTTGAATAATATGTTGTCTATCTTTATTTAATTTTGGGTATAGGAGGTAAAAAATTTTAATATTTATCTTATTTTTTTATTTACTATGTGTCTATGTCTTAGAAAAAAAAAACTGAATAAACCGAACCGAATAAACCAAAATATAATTTGGACAATTTAGATCAGTTTTGACATGTAATTTAGACAATTCAATAAAAACCAAAAATCAATCGGATCATTATATTTAAATTGGTTCTAAACCAAGACAACCAAATGCTCACCCCTAGTGCTAAGACTTTAGAAATTTCTCTTATCACCTAAAGTGACTTGGTAATACTACAACCAAGTTTTGTAAAAACAATCTCTATCATCACTATTCACATATGCAAAACTAATAAATTTGAGAGGTAAAGAAAAGTTGAAAAGGGAAACATTAGTGGAAGACATGAAAGAGGTCATCCTTGATCAAATTGAACAAAGTAAAAAAAGGAAGCTCGACATAGGCCACCTCAAGGCGTCGAAGACGTTCAAACCTTGGTAATCACAACATTAGGAAGATTTCCCTATAGGTTAGTAATGGAGTGCCTCTCATGCTTTCGAGCACTTAAAAGGAAAGATAACCAATAAGTGCTATGGGATGATTGTAAAAAAGCATTTGATCAAATTAGAGAAAAGTTGGGCAAGTTTCCAGTTTTATAGAGCCCAAAAGGAAGGGAGTCACTCATTTGCTACCTATCAAACACTGAAAAAACTAGGGCAACTCTAACTGTTGGATTTAGGGTTTGTAACAGCCTATTCATAGCTTCCACCAAGTTATCAATCCCTGCCTATGTTCTAGTAGCTTGCTTAGCTTATTGTGCACGCATCTATTCTTGTAATGTTGCCTGTTGTTCTTGCTGGGCTGCTGATGCTTCATTTCGTTCTTTTAGCTGTTGTGTCAATAATTGCTCCAAGCGTTCAAATCTCCAATCAACATCAAAGGCTTGGTTCTTCCTAATGTCATCTCGTGTATCAGATTTAAGTGAATCCTGCTCTTATACCACTTGATACACAACAAAGCTAGGGTTTAAGAAATGAATTAATTGCTCTTGGAAAATAGGCAAAGTCTTGGATAAAAGAAAATTCTCTGAAAGATTATTGCTAGAATTCTGATTATGAGACTTGTACAATAGCTCTTTATATAGGCCTAGTCTATAGCTAACTCAATTAGGTTTAGGACCATACAATTTCTACTCTTCTTAGGCTTCTACCATCACTAATCCTAAAGAAATACTCCCCTCATCCCATATTCTTTGAAACAGTTGACTTTTTTGAATAATCTGACTTGAATTTATTTATATTATTATTTTTTAGAAAAAAAAATTAAAAAAATATATATTCAGAAACTCTAGGTCTTTATTTATCCTTTATATATAATTTTTTTATTTATATACTAAAAATTGAAAATAAAAAATTATAGATTAATTACTAAAAAGTAAATGTTTCAAAGAATTTGGAATAGAAGGAATAGTATATTACTAAAGCCTAAAAAGGCAAGGACTCGGGATTACTCCATTCGCCCCAAGTATTTTACTCCATTTGTATTTAACATAGATTAAAAAATGAAGAAAGTATGTATTTTTTACGATCTTTCCCATGGTCCTCCTTTCTCTTTCCTTGTTTGCCACGTTGTTCGACCCACCTTGTTTGCCAGCCACTCGCAACCACATCCGTCGCCTCCTTCTGCAACCTCGTGTAAGTAAATAGAAAGTGGGCGAAGATGAAATTAAAGCCCCCTGTGTAAGTTAAAACTCTGGCATATACATTAGGAAGCTAGCAAGCACATATTCCACCATTCTAATCATGATGACCAAACAAGAATTGAGAACTCTTTGTTTAATCAAGTGAATCAATGATTGAGATATATAGGCTAATTTAGAAAAAAGAAATGAGAAACACCTTGGCAAAATTGGATGCAAAATGTTGACAGAGGTCATATGGGCAGCGGTGACTCGAAAAGACTCGGTGGCCATGGCTAACAGGTGTGCGAATAATGAAAATCGTAGGTACCTCAAAGCTAACACGAACGAGGTTGACCGTTAAATCAGCAATAGCTGGGTGTTCAAGTTTCACAACCTTGATATATGAAGGGCTGATCAGGCAACAGATGGTCTCAACGTCGGGACGGTTGAAACTAGTCGTAGGCTTCTTCCCCTTGTTCGTATGCTTTGACCTAGGAGCAGGGCCTGGATTGGCTGTCAAGTTGACGGTAGAAAGAGAGGTCGGTGGCACAATGGGGGGGAGCAGGAACTAAGCTCTCCACTGCCAGGGCTTGAGCCAAAGCCTTGTCAAGAACGTCCTCAGCATCCATCCATTCCTTTTTCTGCTTTACCAAATGACAATTGAGAAGGGGAAAACTCCTCTTTAGAAAAAAAAAAAAATTTTAAAAAAGAAACACACACACACACGCACACACCAAACCTGCGAAGGAAAGCAAGTGAAAAAAATAAATAAGAAGGCATTAAATTAAAACAAGAAAGTGTTGAATGTACCACATTCAGGAAAGAATTGCAGAGTTGCACACTCGTGAGTGCAAATATGTCCTTACGAGCCCACAGCATTTTGGATGAACTAAAAGGCCTTCCCCCATCATTGTACGCCCGAAAGGCAAAATCTTATTAAAGTACCCTTTCCGATTATTAAAGCCCAATTCGTTTCTGGTAAACTCAGCTACATTAACGCGTTATTCTGATCTGATGGTTTAAACGCAATCTAAAGCATATGCGATTTTTGTATAGAGACGGGTAAAAGAACAAAATCACCGTACCATAAAACATTACGAACGTTTTGAACATAGATTTCACATTGAAAGATCCTTTAATAACAGCTAGATACCCAAATGCCCTAGGAGCCGTCAAAAACAAGTAAAAAATTTCTAAATCTAAAAGCCCTTTGATTTTACACGACGGCCACTAACATAATAATACAGCAATCTTTTCCTTCCCACTCCCCACCACACCGGAAGTTTAATCCGCCGCCTCTTCCTGCTTGCTTTATCTGCAAGATCAACAATCACCACCACTCAGAGAGATTATAGATGACATTAACTTACCCAAAATCTCACATTAAAACCATCTCCATGTATCAGCAACGTACAAAAAAGGCCAAAAAAAAAGATAGGAAGCGACACTGTTCACGACATCCATGCTTCAGCACCTGATCCATGTTTGGTACAAATGAAATGGCAAAAGGGGACTTTTACATGAACTATGGACCATGTAAATTGATTTCTAAGTAAACCGCTCACTTTTGTTTTCGGCTGCATACATCCCCCATCGAGATTGCAACTCTGTGAAGAATGAAGTGATAGTAGGCCAAAAGTTCATTTGAATTTTCAGGACTTCCAAAACAGTGCTTAGGGCAGCTCTGGATGGAGCAACATTGTCCAACTTGCAATCAGGAACCTCACCCAACAGTACCTTATGTCGTTCAGCAGGAGTCAAGTTAGAAATATATCATGATCAATCCACATCACAATTATGAAATATGACCTTCCATCATTTGGGCAATTACTTCACGTTAGACATGTCTAACATGAGGACACACCCAGGGTGGGCTACACCAATCTAAACTAAAAAGTGAAAAATCTACCAATTTCTTTCTACCATCAGAAGCAAATGCCTACCTTAATCACCGCAGTAGCTGAAGATGATATTGAACGGAGATTGTATCTGAAAACAAACAAGTGCTTAATATCAACAGATTTTAAGAGTAAGATTGACAGTAAAAGGACTTACCCGCCCTCAAGAATAACTAGCAACTTGCCACCAGAGTGATGCTTTAACATGTGGGTCATTACTGCATAGCCAGTTGGTGTCACCTATAATGGAACATAAACAAAGTGAATACTTTCTCTCTCTTTCCTTTCCTTTCCCCCTTTTTCTGGGGTTCTCTTTTTTTGAGATGTGGCCATGCTAAAGGAAACAAGAGAAGCTTCCATGCTTAGGCTAAAGTCAAGACCAGGGGCTAAAACACAGTATGCACTGAATGTAGCTAAATATGGATGTAGAACAAAACTGAAAAATTATAGGAGTTTTTATTTCCCAAAATAAAAGGCATTAACATACATAAATCATATGGTTGTTCTATTTAACCTATGGTCCCACACTAAAGTAGTAACGTGATATTGAACAACATTCTAAAATTTTGTGGAAAATGAGAAACATGTTGCCCTTCTCTTTTTACGAAGAAGAAGAGAAAAATATTACATCACAGCATCCCAGGGGATCACCCCTAGCAGCATCAAATCCTGCTGAAATGATGGTGAAATCAGGAGCATAAGCTGAAGCTGCAATTGGATAAATCACAAGATCCATTAATCGAGACCATGCATGCATATAGAGAAACAAACATATAGTTCTAGCACAGGAAATATAGACCCCCCTAATTATCAAATACAGTATCAAATAAGAAAACAAGAATCTAAACCTACAAGGACATTCTAAATCATTCCATTTTGTAACAAAAGCAATGGAGAATCTTGCAAGGTAATTTCCCTTTTCTTACAAGGGATGTTATGTGGGATAATCTCACATGCTTAAGTCAACGGATTAATTAAGGCTTTATATTGTGGTGAAGCATCTCCACTCATTGACACTTGGTTTTATGTTGAATGCTTTAACGAAGGGCATGCTTCCATATTGACCTGTTTTTACTCAAGTTGCCTAATTGTCACTTGAATAACATTTCTACAGAAAGTAATTAATTTCCTATAAAACCTTTTCACTCCCCATATTTCTTTTATAAAAAAATGAAAAATTAAACAAAATAATTTGTTTAAACAGAAACTATGTGATGTGTGCTTTTCAGACTTCTCAAAGCCTCAGGTTTCAATTGGTAGAGAATTTTGGCAAAGAATAGGTATGTAAAATAAGAAACACTTTAATCACTTTCCAAAAATCCTTGCCTGGTGAAGTAAAACTTTCAATGGAAGAATGATTTCATCACATTGCATTACCAAATACAGACTTTGCATGATCTCGTGCAAAGTGAGCATTAGCATTTATCTTGCCTCTTGAGGTTGCTAATGGGCCTAAATGGATAAAGTACATAACATACTTCCCTTGCCCGTAATATATCCTACATGGTGACAGCAGATTTCCTATAATCACCAAAGGCCTCTACCACCAAAGTATTTTAAGCAGTGAGAGAAGTCTGCACACCACTCTGATAAGTTGACCTACCCTGCTACGCCTGTCTGATATATATACACACAAGTTGAATAAATCATGATTCAGAAGAATGCCACAGTTCCTTTCTTCTCTCTTGATTTCTTACATTTTCCTCATTCTTAATTCTAAAATATTAAAATATCATTACCTAGAGAGATTTTTTCTGAGATGAAGTTTATATCAGCAGCAAAATAACAGAGAACAAGAGTATAGAATCTAGCTTGATGTTACTAAATGCATTGGCTTAAATGTAGTTAATCCCTTAAGCAAGTCCATCTGGACATTCCATAGTAGAGAAGATATAGTCACATATTTAGAGCAGGAATAATAGATAACCTATTGGGAGCACAATGTTTTGAAAGGCAAAAATGTAATCATTGTCTCCAACACCTCCACGACTCCATGGAATATTCACACAGTACCCTTCTGCACCTCCGCTACCAACCTGCAACCATAAAAGACAATAGTTGGTTAGATTTTACAAATACCTGAATGTATAAGGACAACATAAGTTTCCCACCAAAAAGGCCCATACTTCCTTTGTTTACTAAAGAAATAATACAAAGGTAAAATGATATAAAAGGGCAATATAAACTGTACCAGACTATTAGAGTCACATCATAAAATTTGCCCTTAAAAATATACCTGAATGGGACTCCTCCCAATGAATGATGATAAGCAAACTAGCTTAAATCATAATATGATAACATCATTATATTTGTTTATATATAAACAGGAGAAGATGCCCATATGGTTCGGATCCATGAACAAGAATGGGGCAAAATAACTGGCCCATTGAAGAGCACCAAATTTTGGGCCATGTTTTCGGTGGAAACAAATAAAGCAAAGAATGGGGAATTAGTACCAGAGAAATAAGACTGAAGTTGCTCATAGAAAGGGACAAACATCTAAGAGAGAACAAAAGAAAAGGAGATGAATTTCACAGCTTTAATAATCTGAAGCCGTTTGCAGGGTGTCATAGCACTTTGTTGGCTGTAGTGATTGGTCTTGTTAGAGTTGTGCTTTTGTTGCATAAGATAGTCTATTTTGTCGCATCTATGGATGATGTTAGGATGATTCTTGCTGTAGTGATATAGTTTAGATCCAGTTTTGGAAGTGCAAGACTTGGCTCAGCCCCCTGCTGGTCCTTTTCTGCCAGGGGTACTGAATTTTTTATTTCAATAAAGTTTGTGCCGCTCAGGAAAAAAAGGAAAAGGAGATGAGGTGATTGGAAAAAGATGGAATATGACTTGAAAACAAGTAGTAAAAGGCTTTCCAAAAATTGAAAATCAAATACAAGTACCTCAAGAGCAGACCCGGTACCAGGATAGAAACGTCCTCCCTCATGTCGATGTAATGATATATACAATACCTGCCAAAAGTCCCAAACATGCAATTATAACCTTAGCTTGATTTTAAACTCAAATTAAAATCCTTTTTCATATGTGGAAGAAACTATAATATGCATCATTTTTAAATCAATTACAGATAGTACATAGCCCTAACAATGTATTTTAGCTCAGAAGCACAATGGAACATTTTAAATCAGTTTTGACGTGCCATGTCACAAGATCCTTTTCTGTCTTTTCAGTTCCAAGTCAACATCATCCCAACTCTTCCAGAAAATTGTTCACTGCAAATGCAAATCATTTGTTGATGCAGCTACTGTAAAAATGTCAAACCATCATGAAGCTCACCGATTTATTATGCTCAAATATTTCTTGGGTACCATTTCCATGATGGACATCCTGAAACAATCAAGAAAAGTTCAGATAGCTGAAGCAATGGGTAAATTGCATGCGCTACCCCTAACCTTTAATTATTGTTCCTGTTTTAACCCTAACCTTTACTTTGTTCGTAGCGTATCCCTAACGTGGTTAAAACGTTCCATTTTGGACCTTCTTGTGACGGAAGTCGTTATTTCACACGGAAAAAGACACGTTAGCATAGTATTAGTGGGAAAACTCCTAATTTTGACCCCCAAAAATCTTCATTTTAATAAATAATCCTTAAAACTTTAAAACCTTCTTCACCCGCCACCATTCACTTGTCTCCCCCGTTGCCCACCCTCACTCGCCGCCATTCACCCCTCTCCAGCATCCCTCGCCAGCGAGTCCGCTTGCAATTCCTCTCCAGAAATACCACATTCTTCTTCTCAAACGGAACCCTCACCGTTTCCTCGTAAACCCCTTCCTTTATGCAGATCACAAAACAACGCATTCCGTCGTTAGCTGGCGCCACGTTAATGGCCTTCGGCACCGTCTTGTAGTAGGCTCCGGCCCCGTCTTTTCACACCGTCACGTCCGCCCTTTGGCTCAACCCGAACAGCACCCCTCCCTTGGCACCCAAATCGCTGCCACCCCCGCTTCCCTCGTAAAACCCATACCGCTTTGTCCTCGGCAGGGCTCAGGAGGCATATCTGGCCTGAAATTATCGTAGGAGAAGATCATGCTCAACGCGTTGCCGCTGAAGCTCATTAGCTGGTCCAGAAACGACATCGTCTGGCCGACAAGTTTGGTGTCGTTTGCGTACTTGAGTGTGCTCCAGCAATCGTATTGGTAGAGGAGAGCAACGCTTATCCAGGCGTGGGCATCCTTGTTCTTGCCACTCCCCAGGGCGGTCGGAGTAGGACAGGAGCTGCAAGTAGATTTTGGCGGCTGTGGTGCGGTTGACGCTGGCAGAAGAGGCATCGAGGATGGACTTGGCCATGGCGGACGCGATTTTGAGGTTATCGGAGAAGATAACAATGGTGGATTGGATGATCTAGAGAGGGGTGGGGTTGGAGGGTAGAGAGGGGGATTGGGAGAAGGAGGATTGGCAGACATCTGGATAGTGGGTGGATTTGCAGGCAAGGGGTTTGATAAGTGGTGATTGATGAAGAGGATCAGAGAGAGGGAGGCAGCGGCAAGCAAATCCACGAAGGAAGCGAGGAAGAAAAGAATGGCGAGACAGAGAAGGCTTGCGTCTCACCACCGGAACAACCACCATCATAACAGCAATAATTCCCAGGTTCCGAACCCGAATCAGAACGCTGAGCTTAAGTCACGGATGGGAAGCGATAATGGTGGCGGTTTGACGGGTCCTGGGAACTGGATGTATTGGCATTCAGTTGTGGGCAGTGGCGTGACGGCAAACTAGCCTATGGTTAGTGCGGAACATGCAGCGGTTATGCCAGCGGTGGATCGGCAGCAGGCTCTGGCAATGAATTATCAGCGGCAGCCTCCCTTAGATCGGAGACAGGTGATTACCGTAAGTGTGTAATGAAAAATCCATATGTATGCTACATTAGCATTATTATATAGGATTAGTATTGGATAGCATTATTATATAGGATTAGTATTGGATTCCCGGGCAATTAAATTTGTGCTTGGTTGATTAGAGTTGGAAGCTGGAGAAAAATCTGTGGTTTCTTCTGCAAAAAATGTTGAAGATTGACGAGCAAAGGAAACACCATGGCAGGGTGGTCTTGGCACCAAAAGAGAGGCAGTCGACGACGGGTACGGTGATGGAAAAATGAGGTTTGGGTGGTGATCGTGATGGCAGCGACAGCGGAGACATGAATGGTGGTGGGTAAGAGAGGTTTTAAAGTTTTAAGGATTATTTGTTAAAAGGAAGATATTTGGGGGTTAAAATTAGGAGTTTTCTCAACAATAATATGCTGATGTGTTTTTTTCCGTGTGAAATAACGACTTCCGTCACAAGAAGGTCCAAAATGGAACGTTTTAACCACGTTAGGGATACGCTATGAACAAAGTGAAGGTTAGGGTTAAAACAGGAACAATAATTAAAGGTTAGGGGTAGCGCATGTAATTTACCCCTGAAGCAATGCATATCATGTTACCAATTTGTCATAAAAACGTAATGCATAGTTACTGTACCATACAATTGAACTAAGAATCAAGAAAAACTATCAAGCATTACCCAATCAACGATCAATATTTTCTTTGCTCCTGCAGCCTGTGCAGCTAATGCAGCAACGGCTGCATTGTTATGTAGGCAGAATCCCATAGCCTGTGTCACACCTGCATGATGACCTGGAGGCCGGACCTAATCCAATATTCAAATAGTACAGAAGATGAGAACCAGACATGATTCTGTATCAGTTTAACAGTTACATGCT
The DNA here is from genome assembly GCA_005392925.1 of Aquilaria sinensis. Lineage (NCBI taxonomy): Eukaryota > Viridiplantae > Streptophyta > Magnoliopsida > Malvales > Thymelaeaceae > Aquilaria > Aquilaria sinensis. The sequence goes on from SMDT01003301.1 coordinate 733,260, forward strand.
TTAAGGGGCATTGATTAATTATCTGTATTACCAGTGCAAAGCCATTTTTCACACGTCCTGAAAATATTGATGAAGCAAGATCGGCACACAATCCAGCTGCAAGTCTTGCAGCACAAGCTGAATGTGCATTAGCATATGTATCAGGCGTGAAGTAACTGAAGCAAAACATAGCAAAAATAATAAATATCAATGGTCCGGTTTCAGGGTAAACAAAAGTATAGCCAGAAGAAGGCTGCTTTAAATGGGGGAAGGAAACTCTGGATCACATTAAGTATTGTTAGCAAAACAATCATGAATGCTCGAACCCCTTGTCCAGAAGTAGTTGAGAAAGAAACAAAGAAACATGACCTCAACAGTTAATGCAAAGTAGAGGAGATATGCAGGAGTTGCAGAAGGTAACCAAATGATATACCTGGAAAGAAGCTGACTGGTGAGGTCAACAGTTTTGACATGCTCCAAGGAGTGGACCTAGGATTCAGAAGAAACAAACACAAACTTCAGAAACTTGGATCAACAATCTAGGAAAAGTAACTGGCCAGACCAGACTTCTTCTCTTTATCAGCATGACCAGTGTAAACATAACAATTTCATGTGTTTATAAATACAGCAACGACAGAAAGATATAAAAATGTCATGCCATGCTGATAGATTAGGTTCCTCACCATTTGAAGTTCCTCTAATGTGATTTCTCTGGCAGGAATTGGATAACATTTCCCTGGAAATATACCTGTAAAGGGAAAAAATTGTATTTCCCAGTCAATTACACATTGACCACCTTGCAGCAGAATATAATGCAACAATGAAAAGCAATGAAAATCCGATGCAATCAGCAAATGAAAAAAGAAAGGAAATTCCAATGAGGATTACCAGCAGTCGCAAGGCTAGCAAGAATAGCTCGAAGACGGTCAGGTCTTTCTGGGTGAGGATGCGACCTCATTTCAACCTATTCTAGCAAGAGAAACATAAGAATAACAACCAAAGTATATAAATATAGTTAGAAAAATATCACCCAAGAAAAAAAACAAAGAAAGAAAAGGAATGTTGCAATCCCAGTAAAACTTTTTCCCTGAAACTTGTTTTTACAGATTGAGAGAACACATCAAGTATTATGGTTATTTTTAAAACCTATCCAAAGAAATTTCACAATCCTACTGCACCAATATATTCCTCCTGTTATTTGGCACCATTTTAAACTATATGATTCCAATAGAGTTGCTTCTGAACGTACACTAGTAACATGCAGCTAAAATTCCTTCTAGTAACATTGCAGTGCAATGCATTATCATCATTATCATACTACACCTTAATTGTGACTGCATCGGGACCATCGCCATGAAGCTATAATGTCAATTCACGGGTGGATTTAAGGGCCCAGCCTAGAGTGGTAGAACCCTGCTTGTAGTCCTTAGATTTAAAGGTTAAATGCATTCCGGCCCCTCCTTAGAATTGGTTGAATTCCATTAAAAGGATTACAGCTCAGGAAAATATCTGTTTTGACCCCTGCTTTATAAACTTTCAGGTCCACCCCATGTAAATTAACCGTTGAAAGTCATATTGACACTATAAATACATGCAAAAGCAAAATGGTATTGTTTCATGTGGGACATCTTTCCTAACACAAAAACCTATTGCAAGGGAATAATCAGACATGATTCCAAAACTATCATCGTAATTTTTCTCCAACCATATGGTATCATGAAATGGCAATGAGCAAAATTTCAATTCAATTACTGTAAAAGAGAAGAATAAAATTCCTGCAGTGGATCCCCATTGACCTCAAAGAAGTAGGGCATTGCAACACAGGTATTCCCATAAAAATTAGATGAAACAGTGGCTTTTCACACCTTAAGACAGAATGCGAATATAAACAAAACGCAGACCAACAGGTTTGCATTTTGTAAATAATTATATCAACTTGTTTCTCTTTTGTTCCCACATCTTATCTCTCCATGCAGTTGTCCAACTGCAAGGATTTTCCTTGTCAAAGACAATGAGAAAATAAGCAAAATTAAAATTCATGCATACAGTGGCTGTGACAAACATAACAATTCACATGTAAAGACCCTAAGAAAAACACCTGCATTTCATTACAGAGAAAATTCTATAACATAAAGTTCAGGAAAAAAAAAAACACTAAGATCAAGAAAATGGAAATGGAAAGGTTTTCCATTAAAACCCTAATCAAACACACATTCTAAGAGGTGTACACAAAAGGAAATTCATACCTCTGAGTGCAACAACATCCTCTCATCAAAACCTACAGCTGTGGAATTTTCAGCAGTTGATAGCGCATGCAGAAAAACTATACAAATAGAAAGAAATAGTCAAAACCAAGAGGGGAATAACCATTACAACGGTTTAGATATATCAAATCCAGTATGTAACCAAAAGGGCGATGAAATATACACTGCTATTTTATATAAACATGTGACATGAGAAAAAGGAAGTGCACTAATCCTAAAAATGGCATACCATTACTTCCTCCAGCTTTTGATTCGATCTCATTAGGATCTGTTTCATGTGATAGAGGAGAAGCAAAAAACCCATGCTTTAAAATACAAGACTCTTTGTGTTCCCCACATATCTGCAAAGAACACCACAAAGCAATAACGCACATACAACATTCTATTTTATCAAATTCAGAGTTCTGCAAAATGTAGACAGTCATTTCATACATCACAATAGGGAACATCATCAAGGTTGACCATTGTACAATTGGTACAAAACCACTTGAAAATCTCCATGTGCCTTTGTACAGGCTCCCAATCACTGTCATCATCATCATCATCTTCACCATCAAATCCATCTTGATTATAGATATCTTGGAAAGTTGGCTCCTTTGGAAGGCTAACCTTTCTCTGGGCATAATCGAGTTCATAGTCACAAGACATTAGATGCAACAAGGATCTTAAAGAACGAACTGGGTTGCAATTTTGCTTACTGGTTCACGACCAGGCTCCCTGTGTCTCTCAGAGCTGTCGAGAGAATCTCTATTGCATTTTGCGTCTTCATGGCCTTCTTCACATGCTCCACTGCAGCATGAAGTGGGGTTCTCATCAAGGTCCAAATGTCTTCCTACCTTATAAGGTTTACGACTATGCTCGTGAAGGCCGTTCTTAACTTCCCCATTTCTTAATCTTGTCACTTGCACCGTCTCAGAAACCATTTTCTTTTCTGGTTCTGGATGGAGATTGTCGGCCAGAATCATTGCTTCACACAGCTCCAATACATCTATAGGGATCAATTTCAGAAACAAAATGGGAACTTTAGCGCGCATTATAACTTTTTAAGTTCTCCACAACAGTCTCAGATACACTCAACCATATACCTATTAGTAACTATGACTAGGACATTCGGTTTTAGAAACTCACTTCCGAAGCTAAAGAGCTTTTACCGCAAAGCCCCAGCCTATCAGTAGCTAAGTATGAATTTTTCCGTGGAAATAACAGATAAAAGAACAAGCCACATCGAGAGGGAAAGAAAACAAAACAAACAAAGCGATTTCGTCAAGTCCAAACAGGAAACTGAGACCTCTAGGGCTGCACTAAGGTTCCTCAACCGGGAATGGAGAAGCAACTAACGAACAACAAATCTAAACCCTAACAGGAGAAAGGAACGATCTTCGGCCTACAGCTACAGAGAACAGTGCGAAATTTTTATTCAAAGAAAAAACGGAAACTTTAATAAGCGAAACTACAAGGGAAGATGATCGTTACCTTACTAGGGCTTTTCGATTTCTTCACTCGCAGCTGAGAGTGAGACGAGAGACGATACTGCTGACCGAAAAGTTCGTCGTTTGAGTGGTTTTTCTTTTTTTCTTTTTTTTTTTGAGAAAAATACCAAAACCCCCTGAGATTTTGTCTAATCTACACTTGTGTCCCCACTTTCCCAAATACCTACACTTCCCCCTTCCAAAATTGACACCGTAATTTGGGGTAAATTGTACATACTGCCCCCAACCTTTAATTATTGTTAGTGTTTTAACACTAACCTTTATTTTGCATGTACAATACCCTAACCTCTTTAAAATGGTTCATTTTAGCCCCTTTTTGGACAGAAATCATTATGTTGGATAGAAAAGAGCACATCAGCATAGGATTATAACGGAAAATGCTAATTTTAACTGCCTAAAAACTTTCTCTTTGCCAAAGAGACCTAAAAACTTTGGAACCTGACAATCCGACCACATCCGTCACCACAAAAACAAACTCTAGAATTTTAATTAGCCTTCATCGTTTGATACCCTTTTTCATCCTCTTTAACCATCTCTTCTATTATTTCTTTCAATGCTCAATTGATTTTTGTAAATCAATCTTCAAAGACTCAGGTTTCAAAATTTTCAGATGCATATAAATGAAAATCTGATGAGATTTAAAAGAAATGATAGAAAAGAAAGTTAAAGAGAATGAAACATGCAACCAAATCATGTTGTCGATCAAATTTCTGGAAAATGTTTTTCCCAACATGGTGACGCCATCACGCCGATCAGTTTTCTAGCGACGGTACCACCATGCAGAAAAAAATTTCAAAATTTTTGTCGGCCACATGGTTTGATAGCGTTTTTCATCATTTTTAACTTTCTCTTCTATCATTTCTTCCAAATTGCAACAAATTTTCATATATCTATATTAAAAATTTTGAAATTTGAATATTTGAAGCTTGATTTACAAAAGTCCGTTAAGATTTAGAAGAAATGATAGAAGAGAAAGTTAATGAGAATAAAAAATGCTACCAAACCATATAGACCGATTAAAATTTTGGAAAAAAATTTCCAGCATGGTGGCACCACCGTCGGGAAACTCATCGGCGTGATGGCACTGCCATGTTGAAAAAAAAAAATTCCAAAATTCTGATCGGCCTACATAGTTTAGTGGTATTTTTCATCCTCTTTAACTTTCTCTTTTATCATTTCTTTCAAATCTCATCGGATTTTTATATATCTGCATCTAAAATTGTAAAACCCGAATCTTTGAAGTCTAATTTATAGAAATTGATTGAACTTTGGAAGAAATGATAGAAGAGAAAGTTAAAAAGGATGAAAAAGGGTATCAAATCATAAAGGCTAATTAAAATTCTAAATTTATTTTTCAGGTGATGACAGGGTGGTCAGATCATTAAGTTTCAAAGTTTTTAGGTCTCCTTAAGAAAGACAAAGTTTTTAGAAAGCTAAAACTAGCTTTTTCCCTTATAATTCGGTGTTGACATGACATTTTCCATCCAAAATAACGATTTTCATCTAAAATGGGGTCAAAATGAAACGTTTTAATGATGTTAAGGTATTGTACGAGCAAAATGAAGGTTGTAGTTAAAACATGAACAATAATTAAAAGTTGGGATCAGTGCGTACAATTTACCCTCGTAAAAGGAAAGGGTAAATGCCTATTGTAGTCCTCTTAACCTTCTCCCTTAGAACCTTTGCCCCTCAACTTAACTTCACATCTAAATCCATCCTCAAAACCTTAAAAACTCTAAAATTTACACGGACTAACAATCATCACTGAATTAACACGCCCTTCACCCCGTCGTGAATGTCGCCATAATGAATTTGGTGTCTCTAGTAGCCCCTTTTATTTGCTCGATTCTACATCAATTGAGCCTTGAAGGGAATGTCATCTGTCAATGTCACGCATGATGGGGAAGGTGGTGTCGAAAGAATTGATTATGGGCGGACTTTCGGTGTCACGCATGGTGGCAAAAGGCGGATGTAGCCACTTGGCAAGCTCGGCAGGGACAAATTCAAGGAATCAAACAGCGGAATCATGAAGATTGGCGAATTCGAACAATGGAGTCGAACAACGAAGCCACTGAAGGTGGAGATGCTCCCTTTATTTGAGGGTTCCTATTAGACACATTGAAATGGCCATCTTTGAGTTTCCCAATAAAGATGACAAAATTTGACCCAATCTGATGACCTAGTCCAACCCACTTAAACCCTAGCTCGACCTAACCCGATTTGATAAAAAAAAAAAATCAACGACCTGAACCCGACTGTACCTAATCCGACCTAAACCTGAAGCTGATTAAAAGGAAACTTGAAAAAAACCAAACTCAAATGACCCAAACTCAAAATTACCAGAGCCTGAATTGATCCAAACCCGAAACTGACTTGACTTGAACCAGATATGACACGATAACTAAACCTGACAAGACCCAATCTTAATCCTCACCCTAAACCTTAACTTTCCTCTTTCATTATCTTTCATATTTAGTAAGTCCTAAATATAGAGGTTTTCATGTTTAGTAACTTACATTTTTTAAAACTTTCATATTCAATGTGTCCCATATTTAGGAATGATAACATCCATAATTAGAAACTTTCATTTTTTGATACTTTCATATTTAGTAAGTCTTATATTTGGGGATAAGACTTTTGTATTTAGTAATTCCATTTTCTTTCAAACATTCATGTTTAGTAATTCTCATTTTTTTAGAGAGGATTTCAATATTTAATAACTTCTATTTTTTTAGGACTTCTATATATTGAAAGCATTATATTTTGGGAAAAAATTTCCATGTTTAGTAAGTTTAATGATCTTAATAGGCAATTGTTAAAATTACAACATTCATCCTTAAACTTTTAAGTATAGTGTAATAAGGTACCTAAATTTTAAAAAATTTCATTTCAATCCCCCCTAATAATTACAACATGGGGTAAATAGCACCTATCATCCTTCAACTATGGCTTATGTTGCAGATTCATCCTGAAACTAAAAAATATTATATCATTCATCCTCTAACTTAGTAAATTGTTGCAATAATGTCCTTCTGTTAAGTTGGACCATTAGAAAGTAACGGAATAAGAAGGAAAGTGCACAATTAGTCCTAAAACTAATTAATTTTTTCTATTTGAGTCCTAAACCTTGGTGCATCTAACGATCAAGCCCTTATCTCCATCAAGCTCCTAACCCGTGATTCCAACCACTGCCTAGTCGTCGTTGCCTGTTCCCTATCTCAATTTTGTCTGCCGCGCCATCCACCTTGATGTTGATACAACACCACTTGAGCCCGTATAACTATAGCCTTACTATTGTTCGGATCGGAGGAAGGGGATCCTAAATTTGTGAAGCCATTCGAGTGACACCATGGGACGTTTATAACAGAAGCCCTACGTCGCCGGTGACTTCCATCCTAGGATCGTTAGACAATACTGCAACAACCTATCCTGCGAGCTTCGCCTTCTAGCCACTACTGCTGCCATCGGAAGTTGGATACCGAATAAGGAGGAGGGTGGATTTCTTTGATTCGCCTCCCCAGATGGCCATAATCAACGACGCTCTTCCATAGGCGTTCATGCCCAAGCACGAGAACAATAGCTTGTGGGAGGAAGACAAGGCATGGTTGAAGCTTCAGCGCCCACTCAACAGGCATTGTGTGGCCATTTTCTTGGATCATTACATGTTTTGACTTCAAATCCCTGCAAACTATTACAGGACTATGAAGATATTCCAAAGCTAGTACCAATTCCGCCGCATAAAATCTGAGGAAAAATAACCCAAAAAGATGAAGTTCAGATATTTGTTTGGCTCGTGTAGACCGACAACATGAGAAAAATAGAAAGTTGGATCGCTTCTAATCACCTGATTATGTTGTCGGAGAACATCTTCTCCGTCTGGTGCTCTGGAGATCGTAAAGGTCGCCGCCGGGCCAATAGTCAATGGCGTAGCTAATCAATTTTTTTGTGGCCAAAACGCTGCACAAATGTGGTAGCAGAGGATGCTTAAGCTTGCTCAAGATCTCTTTCCCCAGCCAAACTCTCCTGTACTCACTCTCATCGCTCACATTACTCTTCACACTTTCTTTTCTTCTCGATCAAGTCTTTCCGGTCTCTTCATCCACCGCCAGAAACACCACACCGTTGGCACCTTGGCCGAGCCCCACAACTACCCTGAGACGCTTAAAATCGGAAGTGGGGAATGCTGATTCGACCAAATGCTCTTCATTTCGAGCATGGCAGACGGGGGCGAGGTTGACCGGTCCATCAAGATAAATTTAGGGGTGTAAGTGGTTGGCCTTAACCCGAAACCCGAAACCCAACCCTATTTTTCGGGTTAGGGTCTAGTTAAAGAGATGAGTAAGACCTATTCGGGTCAACCCGAACCTGACCCATTTAAAAGGTCAGAAATCGGGTTGGTTCGGGTAGAACCGGAATCCAACCCGAACCTGAATAATTGCTATTAAAAAATATTGGCCTTTGGCAAATATAATGTCTAATGTGTATGTGTTGGATTAACTTATGACTATTATATGTTATGAAGTTGTTTTTAGGTTATAGAATGTGCATTTTTAGATTAAATTATAAAGTTGCTTTTAGCTAATGTGTTGGATTCTTGATATATGTGCATGCACTTTTTTTTTTATACCTTTCCAAGCTTCAGACCCGACCCGACCCGACCCAATCCAATTTTTTTTGGGTTAGGGTCGGTTCGGGTTTCAAATTTCGAATGGCTAGATTGGTTGCGAATTTCGGGTCCCGACCCTAACCCGAAAATTACACCCCTAAAGATAATGACTTTATGCTTCAGCTTAATGAATTCTGTTGTATTTCTAATTGTGTGGTGGAAATGAAGAAAATGATGGGGTTTTGAACCGCTGGATTGGCGGCTTTGCCAAGAAGAAATTTTAAGACTCAAATAGAAAAAATTAATTAGTTTTAGGATTAACTGTGCACTTTCCCCCTTATTTTGTTACTTTCTAACGGTCCAACTTAACGGAAGGACGTTATTGCAACAATTTACTGTGTTAGAGGATGAATAGTATAACATTTTTTAGTTTTAGAATGAATCCGCATCAATAGGCCATAGTGGAAGGACGATATGTGCTATTTACCCTTACAACATGGGTTTATGTACTTTTGAAATCTTTGCACTTTCACCCAAAAATTTTCAAATTTTACAGTGTAATCACTAATAATGAACTTGATTTGCATCTTACAGTAATTTCAAAGAAAATTCATTGAAACAAAAGCATAGCAAAATTGTCGCAATATATGTGTCTGAGTGATAGCTGGATGATGATCTAAATAACTTGTATAGTGATAATTGAAGGGTATGGGTTTAGAAAAATAATTAAGTCTTACTAACAATGTTAAATTACCTAAATATGTATTAAACTATAATGAAGAAGATTTTTATGAATATTTTAATTAAATATACTAAAAAATGAAAAATTAATGTAAATTAAATCACACAAAAAAATAGAATTATTTGATTTAAATTTTAACAAAAATTATAAAAAATCAATCAAATCAATCATTTTAGCCTACACATCAGTAACCCGAGTGAACACAAAGGTTGGCTTGAAATTGACCCTAGACTGAAATTGATCCAACCTGTAATGAGCTTAAATCCAAATAAACCCAGCTAAACCCAACTCAAACCTGAAATCAATCCGAACCCAAATAACCCAACCTGAACTCGACTTGGATCAGAATTCATGCTAATCCGACTAGACCTGAATCTGAATGACCTAACCCAAACTTAACCAACCCACCCAATTGTCATCCTTAGTTCCTAAAAAAAAAAAAAACAGGCAAATCAAAACTAATATGAGAACAGCCAATCCTTAAAACCACAACAAATAAGAGAAAATTAAGGCCCAGTTCGTTTTCATTTAATTGATCCGATTTAATGTGTTATTGGATTAAAAACATTGAGCCACTGTCAACAAAATTGCAATTGCCCCTCAAAGCACACAAAAATTACACAAAATGCCATTCAGCCATATCGTATCGCTTGGCTGTCGTTTAGCCATTCCCACGCACCTAATTTGTTGATCCGACACCATAAATGCCCAAAAAATTTTAAACTGAATGGTTTCAAACCAAGCCTTGAAATGAAAAGAAAATTGCAACTACTTGGAAGTTTGAATCAAGCCATCAAATTGAAAAGAAGTACCCCCGATGCAGCTTCAAAAATAAGTTTAAAACAATTTGGATCAGGCCTTCTTCATCCATATCAGAAAATTTGGATCTAGTTCCTGATATTGAGATTGAGAATGGATGAGGAGTCACAGTTGCTCACGCTATGGCCATACTGTCGCTGTATGATCTAATCGACATGTGTGACGCGAAAGGGGATAGAGGCAGGATCCAGACCGCCACCGTATGATCCAATTGGCATGTGTGACGCGAAAGGGGATGGATGCTGGCGTGGATCCAAACCGTCACCATATGATCCAATTAGGCCATAAAGAGAAGTCATCCCATAAAATTTCCTTAATTAGCTTTTGTTTTCTAGCTTTTCGGTGTCCATGGGCTGAAGAGCAATAGAGGCAGGCGTGGATCGACCGCTGCCTCCATTGACCTTCGCAATGTCATTGAGCTTTAAGACTACTTCGACTCCATCGACCTTTACGACCATCAACCTTTCGCACCCTTGACCACCCCCACATCTGAGATTGATAATTGCAGAGTTGAGCTTCTGAGATTGACTTGCTAGTAGGTACAGGTAGGGTTGTTGTCCCCGTAGTAAGCTAGGCACGTCTGAGCGCAACGAAATTGGAGAAAGTAGAAGGTGGTGGCGATAAAGAGCGGCACAGGATTTGGTCTGAGATTATAGGGGCAACTATGTCTTTTTACAAACCAGGTTGCGGATGCGACCTGACCCAAAACATAAAAATACATTAACACCACATCATTAATGCACAACAATCTAACAGTAAGATTACCAATAGGAGAATTGGTACCAGAATTACAAAATACATAAATATGTCTTGGCTATTACGTCTATAAAACCATAAGGCGAGCAAAACAAGAATTGCTAATAAAGAGAACGGTTTCATGAAGAGGAAAGTAGGGAGAGGGAGAAGGAGTGGAGAGGTGAGGAGAGAGGATAGAGGCAAAGATTAGAGGAATCAGTCTGTGGTAGAAGAACAGAGAAATCGATGCCGGTTGGGTTCTTCGAGGCATGATTCATTTTAGGATATGACAGATTTCAAGCAAAGATGACTGATTACCTCGTAAATTAGTGTCGGCGGCTGCCACAGAGAACTCACTGATATAAAATACAGTGAGGTAGATAAAGGGAATGAGAAGACCAGATGGAGAAATTTGATTTGTATTGGGCCAAAATGCATGATTAGTCTCTTAACTTGGTCAACTCGCATGAGCAAGGGACTAACTCGCATGATTAGTCTCTTAACGATTAGTCTAACTTGGTCTAACTTGGTCAAATCGCCATCGCCTATTGTCTAGAAAATCGAAACCCAACCTAACCCTTGACCGATCAAGGATCTGCTTCTAACTTCGATTTTTTGCGCTAATCCCACCTCTGATTACGACCCTACCATCATCCTGCCTGGTCAGGTTTAGTCGATGAATGTTATGGGATCGACAAATGCTCTATCGTAGGTCAAAGAAGATCCAGGTTTTTAACTAGGAAAACCTCATGTTAGTCATTTATTTCATCTAATAAATATGTTTTGGCATTTAGTGTTATTTATTTTACAATTTAATCACTGTCACATGTTTTGTACCGTAGTCTCCGTCTACTGATGGACTAACTCGTGCACTTTATCAAAGTTTAGGGATTAAATCACATCATTTTTCAAAGTTAGAGGACTAAGCCATGATGAGTTAAAGTTGAGGGACTAACTCGTATAAGTTGACAAAGTTAAGGGACTAATCATACATTTTGGCTTTTGCATTGATCCAAATTTTGAGGGCAAACTTTCCATGAAATAATATTTAGAAGGCAAAATTGGATTTTTCCCTTTTTTTTTTTTATCTAATGGTGAATGACAGAGTTAAGTTTGAGGGGTAAGTGTAGGTATTTGAAAAAAATGGGACACAAGTGTATATTTGCTCAAACCTCACAGGAGGTCCGGGTAAGTTTCCCTTTTTTCACTTATTTTTGAAAATGGCACCAATTTTGCTAAAACTATAACTTATGTTGTCCTATTTTCCTCAAACTATAAAATGTTGCACCGTTTCTCTCCAACCATTGAGAATGTTCCACACTTTGTTCTCAGTCATTCTTACTATTAAATATTAACAAAAAATGCCTAAAATGTAAGAAAAGCAACAACATGACCAAAATAAACAACGAAATAAACTTGAAGGTCTAAACACCAATTCAGCCACAAACATAAGAAATAGAAAATAAATTAATAAAAAATAAAGAATAAAAATATTAATAATAAATAAATAAATAATAAAAATAAATTATATAAAATTAAATAGTAATAAATAAATAAATATAAAAATAAATAAAATAATAAACTAAAAAAATAATAGAAATAGAAAATATGAAATTAAAAGAATTCAATAAAAATAATAAAACTAAATGTATAAATAATTAATAAAATTACAAATAATAACTAAAACAATTCATAAAATTAGTAAATAGAATATTAATTAAAAATGATAAAAATATGAATTTAAATAAAAATAATAAACTGGAAATGAATGAATAATAGGTCCATATTTTTTTAAATAACTTTTTATTTATTTATTTATTTTCATATTTTATTTATTAAGTTGATAAAAGATTAAGTCCTTTTTCCATGCGAAAAGAAACAAATGGGCTTGCAAAAATATTTAGGTTATCTAGCTATCTTTAAAAATAATGTAAAAAAGATAAATAGACCAAAAAATTTCATCTAGTTCATTTTAACTTAAGTCAATTGACTCCAAAATGACTTATTTTCATTCTCACATCTTTTTTACTTGAAACTAATTTTAATTAAAATTTAATATTATGTAGCTATAATAATCTATTGAAAATATAATTTTTGTAATCTTACTAAATTTTTATAAATTTTTCTAGTTTAAGTCATTAAAAAAGAAATTTTAATAAAAATTTAACAACATTATGAAAATTTACTTTCAAATAGATTATTATATCTAAATAATATTGACTTTCAAATGAAATTGGTTTTAGGAAAAAGAGATGTAAAAGTAAAAATAAATTAGTTGACTTAAGTTAAAACAAATTTGCTTTTCTTCCAGACCAACTTTAAGCACGACCCAAAGCTTCACATTTCCTTATCTGGTCTAAGCATCTCCCCTTGTCATATTGTCTATATTTTGAATTTCAAAACTTAGAATTTATAAATAAATAAATAAATAAAATAGCTAATAAATTAAAAAATTAAATAATAATAATAATAATATTGTATACTGCTTTTTATTATTTCACATTTATTTTTAGGCAAAACTATCAAATTTGCCACTAATGCTTTGGGTTGGGAGCGGCTATGCCACTATAGGTTTTTTTGGGCCAAACCTTCCACTAATGTTTTAAAATGGGCCAAACATATCATTGAAGTTTCAACTTAAGAGTGGATATGCAACTGGAAGTTAAAAATTTAATGAAAAATGTTAAAAAGCTAACGAAAAATGTTAAAAATAATAAGTTTTGAAGTTTTAGGATACTAATATAAGTTTTAACAAACTTTTAAAACTTTTTGTAATTAGATTCTCTCTCGAATGCTGGCGAAGAGATTAAACAACAGAGATAGAAAGAGGGTGGCGAGGGGCTGGCACTGATAACAGAGACAGCAATTAGGCTAAAGCACACTTATAACAAAGATCAAACCCTCTTTTGCCAATAATCTTAAAGGTCTTGATATTTTTTTGAAATATTTATAATAACCACAAGATTTCAAAACCAACTATTTTTTATCATTTTTTGTTATTTTCTAATCGGCAGTGGTATATTCGGCCCGTTTTAAAATATTAGTGAAAGATTGGGCAAAAAAAAAACTATGGTGGCATATTCACCCCCTACCCAAAATATTAGTGGCAAAATTGATATTTCTGCCTTATTTTTATTTTTCTTGAAATTTATTTTTATTATTCTCTTTCTCTTTTCATTTTAATTTTTATCATTTAAATCCTTTTAAAAATATTTTTATTTGTTATTCTTCCTTTTTATTCGTTTCTAATCTTTATTTTTCTTATTTATTTTTTTTCAATTATTTTATTTTTATTATTTTTTATATTTATGTACTATATATATGTGATATAATTATTTTACTTTATCATATCATTTTTTATTTCCATTTTTTATTTTTTTATCATTTTATTTCTCTTAAAACATAATTTTAATTTTTATTCATAGTTGGTCACTTAGACCTCCTATTTGGTTCAATTGTTCCATTTCGTCATGATTTCTCTTTTTCTTACATGTCATATATTTAGTGTCTGTTTTTAACAATATAAATGAATAGAGAATAAATGATGCAATATTCTCAATAGTTCAAGACAAGTAATGCAACATTTCTTAGTTTCCAGGTGAAGTGCGACGTTAGTGATAGTTCTGGCAAGATTGATACTTACTTTTTACTCTCTTCGTCCCATATTCTTTGCACCACTTTCCTTTTTGGGTCGTCTCAAATTCTTTGCACAATTTTCTCTTTTAAAAAGCTTTACTAACCCAAATGTCATATATACCCCTTTCCAATTCTTACCAAAATTCCAAATCGATCTTACTCATCCCATCACCAGTTCGGTTGCAGGCTAGGAGATTGAAGAAGCAAGGACAGCAATGATTGAGAAGGGTGACGATCAAGGGCTGTAATGGAACAAGGAGGTGATGGTGGCGATTAACGTACCGAAGTGTGATTGATGATGACGGGATCAAGAACGACGCAAAGCGTGATCGAGGATGAGACCCAATTGTGCGATTGAGTACGAGACTTGATTGTGGTTGGTGGCAGATCAATGGATGTCATGGAAGCGATTCAAGGGATCGTGGACAGTAGACTCAATGGGCATGACGAATTGAGATGGCAGCGACATACTCGACTGACACGACTCACTCGATGAATACAATGGATCAAGGATTATAGCGACAGATTGACAAATGTGACGCATCAAGGATAACAGACCTAACTTTCATGATTGATGTCATTCATGTGGGAGTGTGCGACGTATGATGAGAACCGACTAGTTCTCTAGCAAGGTCAGCAACAGAGGGAAGGACCGACTGATACTCTAGTATGGTGTATGATAAAAACCGACAGAAAGAATGACTGAGGTCCGCAATGAAGAGAGCTGCTAAGAGAGTTAACAAGCAAAAGGGAAATCATGGAAAAACTTGAACAAAAAAAAAAAAAAGGAAATCAGTAGCACACCTTGATTTGCGTGCGAAACCAAATGTTACAACTTACAAACATATTGGAACGAATGGAGTGTTAATCGGCTTCCAATCATCATCGTTGCCTATGCTAAACGGTCCGTTTGGTCGCAAAACTCACCGTTTTAGTGATGAAATTCTTATCTTTCGCCCCATTCGGTTCCTTTCTCCGGCTCTCGTCCTCGTCGCCCTTCCTCTTTCTTCCGCTCTAACACTCGTAGCCGTCTAACCTTCTCATCTTGGGAAATTTGGCGGCGGCGGCGCTTCTTCCCGGTGGATGCTGGAGATCAATCGGAAGTTCCTGTGTTTTTTTTTTGTTGAACCAAGTCAAGCCAATTTTTTTGCTTATGTTTAGTGATGGAGGCAACAATAAAGAAATACCAGCAGAAGTTTAGGAAGGTGAAACAGTTGATGGGTCGGTGGGAAGAGCTTCAATCTCGCCTCGTATCGCAGTTCGCCAATGCTTCGTTGATCATCGAGAGATTACAGGTTACTTGTTCATTGCCAACTTAGTGCTCGTATCTCGTTTTCCTTTTCTCAAGCCAACTCTTGAAGGAGCCTTAAATTTTGTGCTTTCTTTTCCTGTTATTAGGTCCTTCAAAATTCCAAGCACTATGGCAATCTAAGTTCTGTGGAGGGTATTAAACCTGGTCTGCTGCAAAAGCAGATGGATTCATTGCAAACCATTTTGCTTTCAATGAAGAAAACTATGTAGGTTTGTGATCATGTCAGTCTAAGCATCTATCAGATGAACTGGTTCTTGAAAGCTTGACACGTTTGAAAGTTTGGGTTGAGAATGTTTCAGGGAAGATTTTCATGGCTTGGTTTTGTCCCTTGAGGGGACTTATCGTGATGGTAAACAGCTTGTTAAAGGGGGCTCTACCCAGCTAAGCAAGAAGCAAATGCAGCAGACAATCGGCCTAAAGCCATCTGTTTCAGATTGTTTGGAGGGGCTTATGCTTCTATATGAAACGCATAATTCTGAGTAATAAATGATTCCATCTTTGCTGATTTGCTTTGTGGTTGTTTGTCTCCCAGTCAATCTCTTTGTGTTTACTGTATTTAAAGATGGTTCTGCTTTTTGTAATATGAGGTTTTAGGCACCATTCTGGATGTGTGTATAGTGTGCGTGAGGACCCCATTCACCAATCTTTACCATGTTTTTATGGCCAGGTATTGTCTAAAATCATCGTTGGTTACAGCACTTTCAGCACTTGCCTTGAAGTCAGAGTACGAAAAGGCTCTTTATGGTTGAAATTTATCAAATCAGTGGAAATTCACAAAGCTGACTTTGGCGCTGCAAATATCTTATAAGCTTCCGCTTTATTTGTTATCATGTGTCATGTTTTGCCTTAGGAAACAATAGCTTGAACCAATTACAAAAAGTGTCTTCGCATGTTTGAATTCTCTCAAGCTCTCTATTTTCCATTTCTTTCATAAGTTTCATTCTATTTCCTTTGGTGAATTCAAATACAATCCATCCATTAGCTATTTCAATAAGCGTAGCTCACTCTTGCCACAAAGTGCATCTGCTCACAATGTTTGCATCTGTTCACGTTCTTGTCATTGAATATATAGTGTGACGTGGTTCTGACACAAGGCACCCTATAACTTATTTGGGGGGTGGGGGAGGGGAGGCAGCCAGCAATGTAATCCTAACTACAGCTTCATTGCTAATGTTGCAGTACCAGTGATTTAGGTGCGCTTCGGCAACTATTGGTCGATCAGCCAAACATATGCAAGGATGAAGGTACTATAAAATTGGGCATATAGCTTTCTGGATTCTGTATTTTATTTGCACTTAACTTTTCCTATGTCTCAATTTCTTAACAGACTGCATGACAAGTGAAAAAGAAACATGCCATTGCTGTAATGTGCTACTCTGTTGAGTCTATTCTATGCATTTTACCAATAGGTTGTGGGCTTGTTAATTGGTGTCTTTTTTATCTTCCTGGATTAAATTTTGGATTTTGTGTACAATAAAGTTTTGAAGCAGAAATGCCATTTTCAATCAAGTTTTCTCTTATGAAGAGAAATAAATGTAAGAAAATAAAATGTTGCTACTCCCAACTTCTACAAGTAGTTGCTATCTTCTTTGCAAGACCTTAGAGCAAGGCCTATGACTCAAAGTTTTGTCTATAACCTCCCTTAATGTGTTTGGCCTAGGTCTGCTTCCTGAATCAAGCCAGATCATCTGCCCATTCTCGCTTACAGGCGAAGCCCGTGAGCACTTGATGCCAGTGCTTAAGCCTCCTTACCAAAATTTGTTGTTAAATTGTGAGTTGTTGTTCTGGCATGTAACGCATGTAACTTATTTGGTAAGCATTTCTCGAATCATAGAAATTGGCCACTATAGCAATAAGGCTACATATCAAATAACTGCATTTCTCATCACCTTCACACCTTTTTTTATGGCACATGGAACTATAAGTTGCAATCTGAAGCGGTTTTATCTTGTTAGTGATTGATGAATTGATTATGTTCCCTTTTTCGTTCCTCTTTTTCAGTGCAGTGCATCTTTGATGTCATATTCGCTGAGGACATCTGTTAGGCTTCTGGTGGTTAGAGCAGACACTAGTCCAAGCTCTGGCTCCACGTCAATATGAGAGCCATTGATTTATGAAGTTGTTCAAGTAGAGGAATCTCGTGCTCTCACCTTTGTGGAAAGGTCAAGATGTTGAATTATGACACGTAACTGAAAAATACGAAACTTTGTACTGCTTGGTCAGCCTTTTCTGGATACTGTAATCTAGCAAGGAGATGAGGGTCACATAAACTTCCATGTTAACCTATTTATTCTTCACAACTTGATAGTAAAATCTGTGGTTTTGATCCAGCATTAATGAAAAAGCATTGTAAAACAGAAGTATTTGTCCTTATTGCTATAGGAAGGGCTAAACCCCTTTTTGTGCCTCGAACTTTGTTACCCCAGGCCTTTTGTACTTTGAACTTTAATTGGGGCTAACTTGCGCCTCAAACTTTGTGAAGTGAGATATTTTAACCTTTCGACTAATGTACGTAAATCATGTGTGGTCATGTGTATGATTCCTGTCTCAGACGTGTCTATTTCGATTTGGAAGGGGCAGAAATGACAGAGATATGGAAGCTGAATGAGCTAACGTGTAATTTGGCACATAAAACTAATTGTTCGCTACAGATCTCGCATTTCTGTTACCGGCCGTCAAAGATTCAGCTCTATTGGTCGTTCTTCCTTGCCTATTTCGATGTCTCTAATGAAGTTTTCTTCATTCTTGACTCCAGCAACCTCTTCGAAACCACCTTAGAACCCTTAGTTCTGTTCATTTAACCTTCAACGTTTACGATTTTTCATTTGGGTGGTGCCATGGAAGCAACACAAAATCTTTAATCTCTTCCAAATTGGTCCTTGAGATGCTTGCCTGGGGGAATCCTTTCAATTTTTTTTTTGCCATGTTCTCAATAAGGTTAAGATTTCTAGGGTTCCTATTGTTCCTTAAGTGTTTACCACATTTATTTTGGGATGCTTGAAGATAGGGCTCCTGGGAAAAAAAATGTTGAATATGTGTCTCAAGTGTAGTGGGGATGGTGTATCACAATCAGCCCTTTTCTCCTATACTCGATTTGAATGGCAGCGGTGGCGTATTGGGCCGAGATGAGGTGTTGAGGATGATGAATGGTAGTACGCCGTTGTGGATGGGGAGGTAATAACGTTGCTCATCATGTTTGGAAGATGAGGGCATGATCGTCCAGATGAGCAAGGTTAGGTCATTGATGAAGGAAACACAAAAGGATCAAGGACTAATGTTGTTGCTTCTCATTTATTAATGAATTCAATGAGAAAATCCACATTATATGGTTATTTCTCATCCATCCATTAGAACTCTTCATCCTACATATAGAGATCCTTCATCCCTCCTTTATAAATCCACCTCTGTTGTTTTCATCTTAAGAATGAGCTTCTAAAGCTAGACCTCACTTCCCAACTGAATGGAAAACCAAACTATCCCAACCTAAGCCCTCTACACCTTCTCAGCTCCTCTTCAACCTCCAATGGATAAAGGGGTAACCATTATTTCTCCACCTAGCACTTCTCTCCATATTAATTAACCTCAGACCATGACCCTCCAAGCCACTAACCCAATAAACTTCCTGGAGTATCAGATCATATGACACAAGGTGTTACATCTATTCATCAGTTTGTTCATCTTTATCTTGATTCCTTTTATGAGTTGGAATCCTCTACTGACAAATATCAAGAATTTTCCTCTAATATTTCTACATAAGAGCATGTTCATGACTCAACATGATTCTCAAGCATTAGCTACTGCTAAGTCAACTCAAGCTATTGCTCCTCCTAATCCAATTGATGAAGAATATACTGGGGTTGAATACGTAAATCTATCATCATGGACTTCTCTAAGCACTATCATAAAGTTCACACTTGATGATATCCCTTCTAACCAATGGCATAATTATTTCTTGGAGATGCATGTTTGGTCTTAAACCTAACTATAGCGTGAGGGTGCCATTGTTGCTAAAGCCATTGCAACATTTATTGCATCTATGATTGGAACCATGAAGGAATGATATTATCACCTTGAACAATATTGATGGATTTTGTTGCAGAATATGGTGAATATTGACACCTTTCTACAAGTACTTTACAATGAGTTCATTGGTGACCACACTCATAATATTGACGTTGCCCGTGAAGAATACTTTAAGATGAAGTATCGTTTTTATTCCCTTACAGATTTAGAAAGACATTTTCAGCAGATGATGCAACAAAATGGCTATGAAAACAATAATCTGAATTCTATCATAGAAGCTGTACATTTTATTATAGCATTTAATGCCTATTATCCTATCCAAAATGTTAGCATATTTCTCTTTCAAAAGACTGTATTAGATTATGATTACTGCCTTGCAAAAGATTTGTGACTCCCACCAATTCCTTAAAGAATTTGGATTTGAATGCATAAGAGCAGTATTTAATAAGGTGTGTGACTACACAAATCTTTCTATCAAATGCAAGCACAGAGATACATGTTGTTGTTTGACCAATAGGAAGTATCATCAAAAGAATTTTTCTTATAAGAAACCTTTTTAGTCAAAATGACAGAAAAGATTTTTTCGATTTAAGAAAAGTTTGGGTAAATAAAAAAATGTTTTATCTGCCCGTTAAAAGGAGTTCAAAAGTCCAATTGAAGATTGCCAATACCATCAGTCAGTCTGCAGGAACCAATTTAGCTAATGATGATATTGAATCTTTATTTTTAGAAACTAAAGATGAAGCTAGTGCAATTTTCACATTTGATGACTATTCTTTAGATTTAGATGGTTCAATGTTTACTCTACATATGATGCCAACCTTTATTTTTCTCACAACAAGAAAAATGTCAGTATTTTAAGCTTTAATCATATCTCAAGCAAATATTACATTGCTTATTGACAAGTAAGCAAAATCAGTTCCAGTTATTGCTTTGTTCAATATTGAAGCCTCTTATACAATTGTTAACCCATATATCTTGCCTACTGATATTTGGCTTCTTTGCAAAGTAAGACTTCAATTTGTCTCAAGTGGGTACATCTATTGCAGACTTCAATTTGCCTCAAGTGGGTACATCTACTGCATTAAGATCAATGAACCACTTTGGATATGTCTCTTTCCCAACAAATATGTTGTAGTTTCTATTTATAGAGTGTCTGAGCCTAAATGAGATCTTGTTATTGGATTTGATCTTATTTACAAGTTTGAAAATATTAAATGGATAGACAAAGGTCTCGAGATAAAAATTATTTCCTTCCTTAAGTTCCAACTCCAAGACTTTAGACTGTTGAAGGACAAACTCTTCAAGCTCCAAAATATCAACATGGGTCTTCTGATTTGGTGTTTGGCCAAGCCATGCAATTGATAATTATGAATTCAAGAAGAAGTGTTTTTGTAACGGCTCTCTAAAAATTCGGTTCATAATTACTGAGGTAATATTAGTTATTTTAGTAATTTAATATACTCAGAATATTTAATACAAGCAAATTCTCGATTTAATAAAGTATAGTAGCTTAAAGATGATAAAATTGGTCATTTAAGAAAACCGGACCAAGAAGGGCATTTTAGTCATTTCATATAGTAACCATTTTTATTTCACGGTTGGGTAGAGGATAGAAAAATATTAAATTTAAGGTATCATGTTTTTTCGTGATTTCCACTCTACCCTGGTGAAATTGTAAATTGACTAAATTGTTTGAAAATGGTTGATATGTAATCTTCAAAAGTATCAGACCTAAATTGCACGTATGTCAAAGATGAGGACTGGGCGTGTAATTAAGGTAAAGAAGGATTCAGGCGCGGAATAATTCTGTTTTTGGTCCTAATTTTTATTTTTTGTCCTGGATAAGTCCCCAACTTACTATTATGTACAAAGAAGGGACCAGGTGCGTGGCATGTGCCATTTAAACCTACATAAGTTGACTTCCAATGATTTGCTCGGCCATCTTCTTCCTCCAGCTCCAGACTACCCGAAACCTCTCTGCCCTCTTCGAAACTCCATAGCTAAACCAAATCCAAGCTCCAATCCATCAAATTCAAGCATAATTAAGCAAGTTTTTGAAGGAAAATCAAGTATGGAAACATCCTAAGCTTTATTTTCAAGTTACTTGTTCAAGTAAGTTTTGTTTTGTTCTTTCCCTGTTTTGAGCTTCTTACGGATCGGTAGCTGCTGGAAAATCTGTTTTTAAGCTAGTTCTTGCTTGTTTATTAAGGGAAAAATAACAAAAAAAGCTTAGGAATCAAGCTTAAGTAGGAAGGAACTCAAACTCGGTTTGATTCAAGGTTAAAAGCTAATTTAGTTATTTCTTGTTCTTGATTAATTTCAGGTTTTATAGGTTGATTAATCTAGAATTTATTGTATTTAAATCAAATTTTGTTGAGCAATAAATAAGAAATTAAAGAGGACCGAGGAACGTTTTATATGTATGTTGAATAAAGGGCCAGTTAATTGAAATCCATTGAGAAGATTATTCCTAACCACTTAATCCATAAGGATGGTTGTGGTATTGTCCTAATTACAGTTTATTTATGTAGCTAAATGATCAATTAAAATAGAAATACTCAAGCTACTATAAATGTACAAAGAAGGATACAAAACTGAGACCATAAGGATACTGAAGTTGGTGTTTACTTGCATTAATTATTTAAGGTAAGGGATTTTAAGTTCAAATTAAAATTGATACATTAAGTATTTGTACAATGCATTAACTAAGAAAGTAAGAGGTGGACAAGAAGTGATTTAAGGACTATGTAATTAAATAGCCCTTAAGTAAGTATACAGGGTACTAAGTATTCAAGATGGGCTTTGACGCTCAAGAGTATCCTAGCTAAGCTACCAAGCTTAATAAGAATGAGCCACCAAGAACTCCTGTACAGTGTGAGTAAGGGTAAGTAATGGCAAACTAAGTTTGCTAAAGCAAGAGTTAAGCTCTTGTAAGAATGACTAAGTCGAGGATAGGTTCCCCGCCATAGAACCCGTACTAGTGGCCATTAGTCAAGACCTCATAACGTTTTGAGCTCACGTTAATATGTGTATATATGTTATATATGCTGGGTCCTAAAGCTTATTTTGCAAGTATTTAATTCCTTACTAAGAATTTATGATTCTCATTCATTTAAGTATCATATTGTGCAGATACTAGTAGTATGAAGCCTAACACCCACTGAAGGGTTGTTAAGCAAGGTTTTGGTGCAGGTATTTAAAATACCACGAATCTTTAATGATTCTAAGTTATTGGTTAGTAATATTATTGTACTAACTAAGTTATTTAAAATAGCCTTGACAGGTACAAGTAAAGTGCACAAGGAGAAGTTGGACTTCTCATTTCTAGAGATTCTGTGCTCGGGTGGGAGTTATTTTGATAGTCTCATACTTTGTACATATTGGGTACTTAGGTACCAAGGAAAGGCCTCTAGTTTAACTAGTGTGTATGGACTTACTTAGTGTAAATATCTGTATATGCACTATGGTTGCTTATGGATGTACATAAGTTAAGTGTTATGTGTACATAAGTTAATGCTTGCAGTTTAAATAAACATGTTTACATGACTTCGGTATATGTTTCAAGTGTTTTATGAATCTAATGGAAACTATTTTAAAAAGTTTTATTTATTACTTTTATTAGTTCTCTCCAAATGCCGATGTTAAACATGCATGAATTCATGTCATATGATAATCAACTAGTATGAAGTTTTAAACAACTCAAGAATTAGCTTAGCCATTTGAAACTAAGAGCAAAAATACTAAATCCTGATTATCTTAAGATCCTGAGAACACCCTATATCAAGATAAACAAGAAGGTTCCCTCACAGTTTTCATCTTTTTTTGGAAGAATCCAAAGTTTGATATAAAACTTCCTTTAAAATAGAAGGAACATATTAACCCTACAAAAACAACTTACTCTGGAATGACCCTTATGACAAAACTAGAGTTTTCATTAAGTTCCACCAACTATAATAGGAAGGTCTCATAGAATTAACCATCTCTCTATGGTCTTATCAAGCATTCTATGTGAATGAGAGATCAGGACAAGATCGTGGAAAACCCCACCTTGTTATTGACTATAAACATATACATGAGGTATTAGCTGATATGAAGTTCTTCTTATCTAGAAAACCATTCTCTTTTCTAACCTCTCACATGCTAAAATATTTTTCAAGTTTTACATCAAATATAGATTTTTGGCAACTTGGTGTTAAACTAGAAGTCTAGCTCAAAACAATTTTTTGCATTATTGGTTACACATTTCTAATGTACAATAATGCTTTTTAATTTTAAAACCACTCTATCCTTGTTCAAGAAACCATGATTGAAAAAAGATATTTTCTTTTGATAATATTTTATTATTTTCTCCTTACACAAGTTCACATTTTAGACTTTTTAGCATTTTGCAGATGTTGTCTATCAGCATGGGGTTTTATTTTCACAAAGAAAATATGCCCATTGGATAGACTTCCATTAATTTTCTTGGCATGGAGATTTGAAATTGGAGATATCAACCACAGCCACATATCACATGAAAAATCTTGGATTTCCCTACACCTAATCTTACAAAAAATTATGTCCAATAAATCCTTAGTTTGATCAATTATGAGAGAGAATTCATTCCACATCTCTTAGACATTTTACAACCATTACATACTTTAGTGAAAAAAGATTCTCCTCCATTTCCTCGATACAAAATAGAGCAATAATGTAACTCAAAAAAGTGATCTATAAGCTATCGCCTTTTAAAGATTCATGACAAAGGAAAGCGGACCTTTCAGGTAGACTCCAATAATGAATTCTGGGGTGTTGCCCTACTTGAAGAGATCAATGAAAATTGACATGTGTATGGCTATAACGGTGGTGAATTCAAGACTAGTGAAAAACATTATCATTCAACCTACAAAGAATTGTCAGCTATTAAAAGATGAATTGAAAAGTTTTAGTTCCACTTGCTTAGTTATCATTTCACAATGAAAATGGACATATCAGCTTTTCCCAAAATGTTGAACTTCAAACAAAAGATGCAACCAAACACTTAGTTGTTTATTGACAACAATAGTTCATGCAATTAAAGTTTGACATTAAGTGTTAGGACCATCTCTTAGATACTTAGCTTAGGCCAAGAATAAAAAGAAATACTAATTTAAAACATGAGGGACTTGATTGAAAGTAAGGATGAGGATGTAAATGAAACTATTGGAACTTGAAAGGTGAAATGCACCATGAAAATAAGAGCATGGACTAAGGTGGAATTAGACCAATTTTGGTTGACAAAAACAAATTGGCCGGTCAAGAATTGCGGCTTCTTCCAAATTAATTTGGTCATGGGTTAATTACCACTTTGGGCTATATTAATGAAAGCTTGGCAATTTGAGCCATGAGTTAAGAATAGAGCTGAAATAATCCTACATTTTAATGGCTAAAATGTGCACATGGAGACTTAAGGGAGGAAAGTGTCACATGTAGATTATTTAAGGACCAAGGATGATATTGAGCCAAAATGTTGAATATGTGTACACGCTTCATTTAATGCGGCCAGAAAATTCATTTTCTCTTCTGCTTTCTGCTGGCTGTTGAACGTGTGGACTCGTCTGCCATATGCTCATTAATGCAGCTTGCCTTCGTTTTATGTGGAATCCTTTGTCTTGCGCTCATTAATGCGCCAAGACTATTAAGTCGCCCAGCCTTTGTTATTTGTTTGTGTTGGCCGAAAACGAAAGAAGTCAAACAAAAAAAAAGAAAAGAGCTTCAGTTTCCTTTGATGTTGATCAGGCTAATTGGCCGAGAAAACCAAGGGGCTTCAAAGCGTGAGGGAGCGACCTTGAGTTCTTGCCGTCCTATTGAGGAAGTTGAAGCTTGGAAGAGAAATCAAGCTTGGATTAAAGAGGTAAGGCTCATAATCACTTGTTTTTCTTGGTAATTTTCCATGAACAAGTGATTATGATAGCTAATTGAAGGCTTATTGTGTTAGGCAATATATATTTGAGCTTCGGCCTTAGTTACTCAAGCAACCGAGAGCTCAAGCTTTGATTGTGAGGTAGGGTTTCACATTTACTTGTATTCTTGGTACTTTTCCATGAACAAGTAATAATGGCAGCTAAGTGATGGTTATATACTGCTATATGATCTTAGCTTGCTAGATGGGCATATTGAGGAGATACGGTTATGTGTTAATTGGCTAGCTAGTCAAGGTAATGGCATGTGTTAAAATTCCTAGTGAGGGAGGCCAACTCGCTAGTGAATTTGGAGCTCTAGTGGAATGGGAGTGAAATTGTGAAGGTGGAAGTGCCAAAGTGCACATGGACACATGCTAGTGAATATGGCCGAATATATCTTGTGGTGTGTGTGTGAGTTTTGTGTGCTTGGTTGATTTGTTTGTGCATGCTAACCCATATATTGATGGTTTATGATGATTATATATTCTGGTATTTTCTTTATGGTTTCCTTGTTTTCATGTCTTTCTTGCAGGACAAGTAAGCTTGTGGAGGTTAAGTCATTGGACTTAACTAAATAGACCTTATATGGTCGTTTGTGAATCCCTACTGAGTAATTGTTACTCACTGCCCATACATTTTTATTTCAGGAAAGGATATACAGCTTGAGTAGTTTGCTTGAGTTGCTAGTTTGTGTGCTAGTTAGTACACTTATTGCTCGAGGTATGTGCCAACTAAATCTTGGCTTGATTACTTGCATTACAAGTCTTATGGTTTAAGGCCGAAACTTATGTTCTAAGTTTGCAGGCTTGTGTAGTTGTGGGATCAGTCTAGGTGCAGGATGGATGTGTGGACTATGGCTCTGATTGTAGTGTTCACTTTCATGACCATGTTTGGGTCATTGGGTTGGTGCTTCAGTGTGTGCTGCTGTATTGCACACTTAGGTATCTTCTGGGAAAGTAGGGTACTTGGCTTGTAAAACTTAACCTTGGCTATTTTGGACTTGTAGCATCCTTGGTATGTTTCCAAGCTAGTGATGCTTGTACTTAGGCTATTTTGTGTGTATATATAGCCTTGTTTGTACATGGTTTTGTATGTACATATGGTGGATGCTTATGTGCCAAGTTATGTTAAGTTTATGAGTTTATGGTTATGTTTCATGAAGAAATCTCTTGAGATACTATGTTTGGCTGAATGTACATGTGCATGGAAACCTTGATTTTCAAAACTACAAAGATGTGGGCTTCTTGGTTATCATTCATGAAAGTAGCACACTTGATGAACACACATCCTAGACACTTAACAGATTAAGTGTATGCCTTGCTTGTATTGCAAGTTATTGATTTACAGCCTTGCCTTGTGTTGCAAGTTAGTGGTTGGGCCCTACTTAAGCTGCAGGTTATTGTTCTAAATAACTCATAAGCCTCCTGGGACACCTCCCAGCCCTCAGCTTAAGAAAATAAGACTTAAACTACCTAACTAACAATGGCCAAAACAATAGGTAGTTAATAACACCTGAACTTAAGAGTATTTGAATAACTCTTGGGTAGAATTGGTGAGTGGCACTGAGAGTGCATAGGCTGGGGCCTGTGTGGGGTGTGACAGGCTTTGTTTGGTATCAGAGCTTAAGGTTAAGAAGCTTCTGATTTAGAGGAAAGTATAGCCTAGACTGTTCCCACATAGGGTTATATAAGACTTGTATTATTGGATATATGTGAATAGCTGCATTTTAATGTGTAGGATGAGAACAAGAGGCAGGGAAAGAGAATCCCTGAAGCAAACAGAGGATGGAACAGCCCATCCAAGAGATGGTATGCATACAGAGGTGCCTGAGATACAGGCAGGTGCTATTGAGCATGATGTGGCCGAAGAGCCAAATGCAGGATTTACATTACCTGTACCTGGACCACCTGGACCCAGCAGGGACGGGCCAGCCAGGATAGAAGCAATGATGGAGTCACTACAGTTAACTATGTTACAGATTGTAGAGGGAATGAGATTCTTGGCTAGAGGCCAACCTCCAATACATGAAAACCCAGAGCAGATGGGAGCAGGAGAAAACTTTGAAGCAGAAGGTAGAAGAAGAAGGAGAAGGCCTGGCAAAGAGCCAGTGAATCATGATCAGCATAGTAATAATGGAGGCAATCAGGAAGGAGAAGAAGGTGATGAGGAGAGAAGACATCCCAGGGCCAGAAGGGTGAGATCAGAGGTTAGACAAGAACCCAGGACAGAGGAAGAGGATGAGGAGAGCCCAGACATGGAGGAGCTGGATGCATATATTTACTCAAGGGATACTGAGCATCCTACAGAAAGCACAACCAGAGGGAGAAATTACAGAGATAGAACTAGTGGTACAGAAGAAAGGGGAGAAAGGTCCAGAAGAGGTGGACTTAAGGAGGGCCAGCTAGAAGGGTTCCTGGCACTAAAACCTCCAGTATTCAGAGGCGGCTGTGACCCAGATGAGGCTGAGTCCTGGGTATACCAGGTTGAGAAAATTTTTGAAATGATGGAAGTCACATCTACTCAGAAGGTATTGCTAGCCACTTTCAGGCCAGAAGGAAATGCTGAACTTTGGTGGAGGGCAGTACAAAGAAACTATCAGGAAAGGAATCAGAGGAGACCACCAGCTAGGAGGAGATCTATGAGATGGGCAGATTTTCAGCAGGTTTTCGACCAGCAATATGTCAGTGAGGCTCAGAAAGATCAGAAACAGGTGGAGTTTGATCAGCTGGAACAGGGGGATCTCACTGTTCTGGAATATGAACAAAGATTCAGCAGTCTGATCAGATATGCCCCACAGTATGAGGGACAGGAAGAATTGAGAACCAAGAGGTTTTTAAGAGGCTTAAGGCCTGAGCTGAGACAGATTCTCAGAGCAGTAGGGACCAGGACTACTACTCTGTGATGCAAAGTGCCATTGCACTGGAGCAGGAGTTCAAAGAACAAACCAGGAGTGGACCTGGTAGTGGGAGTGGTTCCCAGAAAGGGACATAGAAAAGACCTAGAGAAGAGGTAGAAGCCAGTGGAGGAAGAAAAGGAAACAAGAAAGAAAAGGGGCCACAACAGTATAGCCCACAATGCCACACTTGTGGGAAATTCCATGGCAATAAGACATGCTTCAAAGCTGCTGTTGGATGCCATAAGTGTGGGGCACCAGATCATTGGGTAAGAGATTGCCCAAAGAGAGGAGATGAGAGGAAATTACTGGGAAGGTTTAATCCCAGAGGGCAAGCTAGGCAACAGATACCCATGCGCCAATTGAGGACCAATCTGCCCAATCAAGGAGGGAGGCAGGCACAAAGGCCCCCTCAGGAGCAGAGAAGGCCTAATGTACCTCCAGGTAGAGTATTTCAGCTGGAGTCATCTAGAAAGGTGCAGAGAGCACTAGAGGCCAAGGATGCAGGGAGAGAGACTAGCCAGTAAGGGACTAGCAAGAGAGCCTTAAAAGGTACTATCTACCTTAATGGCTATTTAGTATCTGCATTATTTGATACTGGAGCTTCATTGTCTGTGATTTCAAATAGCTTGGTTAAGACCATGAATTTGGAAGTAAAGTACACAACAAGCATGTACTTAGTTAAAACTGCTGGTAATGAAGTTTTATTCACATATCATATGGTTGAAAACTGTGAAATCCAGATAGACAAGTTGAAACTGAGAGCAGATCTCATAGTGCTAGACACATATGATTATGATGTGATTCTAGGCATGAATTGGCTAGGAGAGAATAAAGTGGTAATTGATTGTCATAACAGACAACTGATTATGCCTGGCTGTATGCCATATGACTTAGATAAGTCACTAGAGTTGGCTATGGATTGTCAAATTGAGGTATTAAAACAAATGGCTCTAGAAAATGACTATGAATGCCTGGAACTAAATGACCAGGAAGTGGCTAATGAACTTAGGCAGATACCTATAGTTCAGGATTTTCCAGGAGTCTTTCCTACAGACCTACCTGGATTACCACCCTTGAGAGAGGTGGAGTTTGAAATTAAGCTGGTACCAGGAGCAGCACCAGTATTCACTGCTCCATATAGGATGGCATTACCTGAGATGGTAGAACTCAGGAAGCAGTTAGATGAACTACTTGAGAAAGGGTTCATTAGACCCAGTGTGTCTCCTTGGGGAGCACCTTTGTTGTTTGTGAAGAAAAAGGATGGAACCCTTAGACTCTGTATTGACTACAGAAAACTAAATGCATTAACCATAAAGAACAAATATCCTCTCCCAAGAATAGAAGATTTTTTTGATTAGTTGAAGGGAGCCAAAGTGTTCTCCAAAATAGATTTGAGATCTGGATATTTCCAGTTAAGAGTAAGGGAGGAGGACATTCCTAAGACTACTTTCAGGACTAGGTATGGACACTTTGAGTATACAGTAATGCCATTTGGGCTTACTAATGCACCTGCATTCTTTATGGACTTAATGCAGAGGGTGTTCAGAGCACACCTAGACCACTTTGTGGTGGTGTTTATTGATGATATCTTGGTATATTCCAAGGATGAGGCAACTCATAAAGAACACCTAAAAATAGTGCTTGGCTTGCTCCAAGAACATAAGCTTTATGGAAAGCTAAGTAAATGCAAATTCTGGACTCAAGAAATTGGGTTTTTGGGTCATATAATAAATGATCAAGGGTTGGCCGTGGATCCTGAAAAGGTAAGGTCAATCCTGGATTGGAAGCAACCCCAGAATGTGAGGGAAGTCAGGAGCTTCTTGGGGTTGGCTGGCTATTACAGAAGGTTTGTACCAAAATTTTCTGTTTTAGCAGCACCTATGACTCAATTAACCAGAAAGAACCAGAAGTTTATCTGGGAAACAAAATGTGAAGAAAGCTTTCAAGAGCTAAAAAGGAGACTGACTACAGCTCCTATACTAGTCCTGCCAGACCTTGAAAAGGAATAT